>MU787097.1:0-30065 GCA_026770625.1 Nicotiana glauca
ATCAATCATGAACTCTCCAGCTATCATAAATCTCTCTCAAGCAATTATGATAATTTACTAGACGTACTCTCTCAATCTACGCTAGCTCAATTCGCATTACAGTTCACTTAGATCGCACCCGAGGTATCGCTATCTCTAATCCAACCTCTAAACCCTCGGTTATGACTCTCGCCTATACTCTAGGAGTGATGTTGTTCAAACAACTACCTAAATATGCACTCTCTCTCAAGCAGATACATAATAAATAGGAACGGCTAATTNTATTCATAATAGTATGTAAAACTACAATACTAAAAGTCAATCAACAATGAAAAAATAGGAAGAGGAAGGAAAAACTTGTTGAAGAATTCCCCGCCTTGCTCTTATTGTGTCTTTGCCTCCTTAGGTCAAATATGTATAAAAAATATGTCCCACTCCTCAAAAATACCGTTTTTCCATGTATATATATACCAATTAGGGTCGGGCACAAATAATTATACCTTCTCCTACGCAAAAAAGGACAATATTTTACGTCTGGACTATCGCGGCCGCGGCGTGGACCGCGGTGACGACCACGGAAGGCACTGCCTCAAACCGCGGCGCGGACCGCGGTGATGATCGCGGTGAACCTTCTACTGCATTTTTCACCATGTTCCGTTTAGAATTTGGAAAAACGTAAAACATACAAGTTGTAGATCTTTGAGTTATCTTTCCAACCATATATTGTAGTGCCTAAATGGAGTTCTGAGAAATAAGTTATGTCTATTTTACTATATAGTATGCAATATGCCTCCTCGAGTCTTCGTTCGTACTTAATTATCAAATTTGACCCCCGAATACGATCCCGACTTAATTCCTTGGGCTTTTACTCAGACTTCAAAGCTTCAAATCACTTAAATTCATTCTATAACATCTATATAACTCGAAATCACACCTACAAGGCATAAAACACATAATTAGTGCAAAACACTAGCTATTGAAGCGCAAACTCAACTAAAGTGCAGTAAATTAGAGCGTAATAATTGACTAAAATACGTAATTATATCCTATCATCAAGGTCCACGGATTATGCCGGGAAGAATCATCGGGTTATGCCTAAAAGGTCCTCGAGTTATGTCGGAAAAGTCATCGGGTTGTGCCGGAAAGGTCCATGGGTTATGCTGGGAAAGTCATCTATGCTGGAAAAGGTCCACGGGTTATGCCGGGAAAGTCATGGGTTATGCCGGAAAGGTCCATGGGTTATGCCGGGAAAGTCATCGGGTTATGCCGAAAAGGTCCACGGGTTATGCCGGGAAAGTCATCGAGTTATGCCAAAAGGTCCACGGGTTATGCCGGGAAAGTCATCGGGTTATGTCGAAAAGGTCCACGGGTTATGTCGGGAAAGTCATCGAGTTAATCCGAAAAGGTTCACGGGTTATGCCGGGAAAGTCATGGGTTATGCCGAAAAGGTCTACGGGTTATGCCGGGAAAGTCATGGGTTAATCCGAAAAGGTTCACGGGTTATGCCGGGAAAGTCATGGGTTATGCCAGAAAAGGTCTACGGGTTATGCCGGGAAAGTCATCGGGTTATGCCGAAAAGGTTCACGGGTTATGCCGGGAAAGTCATCGGGTTATGCCAGAAAAGGACCACGGGTTATGCCGGAGAAGGACCACGGGTTATGCCGAAGAGGTCCACGGGTTATGCCGGGAAAGTCATCGGGTTATGCCAGAAAGGTCCACGGGTTATGCCGGAAAGGTCCACGGGTTATGCCGGAAAAGTCATCGGGTTATGCCGTAAAGGTCCACGGGTTATGCCGGGAAAGTCATCGGGTTATGCCGGAAAGGTCCACAGGTTATGCCGGGATTTGGAAAGAAAAGGCTCCTTGGGTTATGCCAGGGAGATCCACGGGTTATGCCTGGAATTTTTGAGGAGTGGGATCCTATACTACCATGATTTTCCTTTGGGATTTTCATTTTTATTTCTTTTCTTCTTTCTTTTCTTTGGTTTTTTCTCTTTATACGTTTTCCTTTTATTTACCAGAATGCATGAAAGAGTGTTGAGGCAACTTCCTTTCTGGTCGTTTTTCCTGTTGCAAAGCTGTTTCAACATTTGCGCATTTCATTTCTTTTTGGGTTGCACCTGCATCTTGCATGATTGCTTCGAACAAGACCTGTTTTCAACAAAGAACAAATTGTTAGTTGAAACGGTGGTTGGTTTTGTGGCCTTGATCATTCCCATCGCTTGATCCCGACCCCATTTCTATTGAGAACTTTTGCTGCTTGTTAGCCTTGAGGGTGAATCTCTTTTCACACTGACCGGGTTCAACCTTAGGATTTCGGGATAACTCACCCGTGTGGGCTTTTTTTTTCCACCTCATTCCTCTTTCCAGACCTTTGACTTTCTCTCTTTTCTAATGTCTTTTACTTTGGAAGCAATCAACCACCATGGTCAGTCGGGATTGGACTGACGCACCACTGAGGCTGGATATTTTCTTTGACTCTTGCCAGGCGGAGCCCTGTGAAACCGGTCCTACCACCTTTTCTTTGTAATTGTTACGGGATCAGAGTTAAACCGAAAAGGATTCAAGGAAAAGTATGCAAAAGGCAAGCATATGAGTTTAAAGAGAAGCGTCCCTTTCGGGGAAAAAGAAAGACTTATCTGGGGTGTGCATGCTGGCTTCAAATGAACATGACATGTTTCTTGGACTGGATGCCTGACCCACACAAACTTTCCAGCTTCTCGTGAACCCATTGATCTGCATTTCAAAACTAGGGAACCTTGCCAGGACTCTTTTCGTGATTAGATGCCTTCTTTTCGGCCGACATCGCCCTTTGCGGGTTTTCGCCAATCGACCTCTCTCATTTCTCTTCTCACCGTCGCCCGATAGTGCTCTTTTCGAGTTTTTACTAAGTGGAATATCTCATTTTTAATTTCTCTCCTCCCATCGCCTTATGTGCCCGAAGGTTTTCACCGACAAGACTCTCTCATTTTATTTCTCTCAATTTTGAATTGTATCAGGTTCCAACAATGACGTTTTTCACTTCCCTGACTTTGCCAATTGATCGGAAGGACGTGGATAAGGTATTTGGGGTAAAAGGACTTTGGGCAGAACTACAACTTTTGAACCATTTCGGCGGATTCATAGCCGAACCATCATATCATCTGCCCCAGTTTCAATTTTGGGGGAAATTTGGATTTTTTGGTGTGGTGTGACTGAACCCCAGAGAGAGACTACCTACGTATCCTTTCGGAATCAAGTTAGATGTAGTTCAAACATCATTTGTTTTGTCTCTTTTGCTGTTTTTTTTTCATCGGTGCTTTTGGATTCCAAAGAGGGTTGCCAAGGAAATGTAACCGGCTCAAAGGGCTTGCAAAAGGGTTGATAGTGTTTGGGTAGCGGGAATAAAAGCCTTCGTCATTTCAACTGCGCAAAGACATCATCAAAGCAGGCTCAGACATAGTACCTTTTTACCGCGTCTGCATTCACGACTGCTTCGGGATCATTTCCTTCGATGTCACCCAAGTATAATGCCCCTCTTGGCAGTATTCTTCTAATGATATACAGACCTTTCCAGTTAGGAGCAAACTTTCCTTTTGCTTCCTGATGATGAGGAGGAATACGCCTCAACACCAATTGTCCCACTTCAAATTTCCTGGGTCGTACTTTCTTGTTATAAGCGCGGGCCATTCTTTGCTGTTACAACTGCCCGTGGCAAACTGCGGCCATCCATTTTTCATCAATCAAAGTCAACTGTTCCAATCGAGTTTTAACCCATTCACTATCTTCAACCTCTGCTTCAACAATTGTCTGGAGCGAAGGGATTTCTACCTCTGCCGATATCACAGCTTCGGTTCCATAAACCAACAAGTATGGGGTGGCTCCTACCGATGTGCGCACTGTGGTGCGATATCCCAGTAAGGCAAAAGGAAATTGTTCATTCCACTATCTGGAACTCTGTATTGTCTTTCTCAAAATCTTCTTGATGTTCTTGTTCGCTTCTTCAACAGCGCCGTTGGCTTTAGGCCGATAAGGAGTAGAGTTCCTCTACGTTATTTTGAATTGTTCGCATACCTCCTCCATCAAATGACTGTTCAGGTTTGTAGCATTATCTGTGATGATTGTTGCGAGGATGCCGAAATGACAGATAAGGTTAGAATGTACAAAATCCACTACAACTTTCTTAGTGACCTCTTTGAGAGTGATAACTTCGACCCATTTTGTGAAGTAGTCAATAGCAACCAATATGAATCTGTGCCCATTAGATGCTTTTGGCTCAATCGGACCAATGACGTCCATACCCCAGGCGACAAAAGGCCAAGGTGCTGACATAGGATGTAGCTCTGTTGGAGGTGCATGAATCAGATCTCCATGCACCTGACACTGATGACATTTCCGGACAAAGCTGAAGCAGTCTTTCTCTATAGTTATCCAATAATACCCGGCTCGAAGGATTTTCTTTGCCAAGACATAACCGTTCATATGAGGTCCGCACACTCCCGCATGCACTTCATGCATGATCCTCCCTGATTCCTCAGCGTCAACACATCTCAACAAGTTAAGGTCCGGGGTTCTTTTATACAAGACCTCCCTGCTCAAAAAGAAACCACCCACATGCCACCTAATAGTTCTCTTTTGATCTCCAGTAGCATGTTCGGGGTATTCTTGTGTTTTCAAAAACCTCTTAATATCATGGTACCATGGCTGGATGTTTGGTCCCGCCTCGGCTGCATTACAGTAACCGTGTCTTTCCCTAATTTGGATTTCCAAGGGATCGATGTGGGCATTGCCTGAATAAGGTAACATTGAAGCTAAATTGGCAAGTGCATCAACTAGTTCATTGTTACATCGTGGGATGTTGATTTGAATCGCTTTCCGATATCCTCTACGTGCTGTCGGTAAGGAATAAGCTTGACATCTCGGGTCTCCCATTCACCCTGGGCTTGTCGGATAATCAGATCAGAATCCCCCATAATCAATAAATCTTCAACATCTTGATGAATTTCCATGTTCATGCCCATGATGCAGGCTTCATATTCAGCCGTATTGTTCGTGCAAAAGAAACGGAGCATAGCCATATCCGGATAGTACTGACCAGTGGGTGAGATCAAGATTGCCCCAACTCCTACACCCTTGGCGTTTACAGCCCCATCAAAGAACATTTTCCAAGCATGAGCATCTTCAGGGACCACTTCTATTGTGTTTAACTCCTCATCTGGAAAATAAGTACTCAACGGTTGGTATTCCTCATCAACCAGGTTTTTAGCCAAGTGATCCGCCAATGCCTGGGCTTTCATCGCCGTTCGAGTGACGTAGACTATGTCGAATTCAGTAAGCAAAATTTGCCACTTTGCCAATCTCCCAGTGGGCATCGATTTCTGGAATATGTACTTCAAAGGATCCAACCTGGTTATGAGGTGAGTAGTATGAGCCTGAAGATAATTTCTCAACTTTTGAGCGACCCATGTCAAAGCGCAGCACGTTCTTTCCAACAAAGTATATTTGACTTCATAGCTGGTGAACTTCTTGCTCAAGTAATAGATCGACTGCTCTTTCTTTCCAGTTATATCATGCTGCCCGAGGACACAACCGAAAGAATTTTCTAAAAACGTGAGATACAAGAAGAGAGGTCTTCCTGGCTCCGGCGGGACCAAAACTGGAGGATTTGAAAGATATTCTTTGATCTTGTCAAAGGCCTCTTGACACTCAGCTGTCCATTTGATTGCTGCATCTTTCCTCAATAGCTTGAATATGGGCTCACATGTGGTATTCAGTTGAGCGATGAACCGACTGATATAGTTCAACCTGCCCAATATACTCATCACGTCTTTCTTTGTCCTCGGAGGAGGCAGATCCCGGATAGCCTTTATCTTTGTTGGATCTAACTCAATACCTCTCCTGCTGACTATGAAACCCAGAAGTTTGCCTGATGGGACTCCGAAGGCGCATTTAGCCGGATTCAGCTTCAAGTCATACTTTCGTAGCCTCTCGAAAAACTTCCTCAAGTCTCGAACATGATCGTCCTGAGTTCTGGACTTGATGATCACGTCGTCTACATACACCTCTATCTGTTGATGCATTATATCATGAAAAATGGCAATCATGGCTCTCATATAAGTTGCCCCGGCGTTCTTCAAACCAAACAACATAACCCGGTAACAGTAAGTACCCCAAGGTGTGGTGAAAGCTATTTTCTCAGCATCTTCTTCATCCATCAACACCTGGTGATATCCCGCGTAACAATCCACAAAGGACTGTATCTCGTGTTTGGTGCAGTTATCAACAAGGATGTGGATGTTGGGCAAAGGGAAGTTATCTTTGGGACTTGCTTTATTCAAATCTCGGTAATCCACACACACCCGGGTTTTCCCATCTTTCTTCGGTACAGGAACTACATTAGCCAGCCACGTAGTATACTGGACCACCCGGATCACCCCTGTTTTCAATTGTTTTGTGATTTCTTCTTTGATCTTATCACTGACATCAGTCTTAAACTTTCTCTGTTTCTGCTGAACCGGGGGACAATCAGGGTAAATTGGCAATTTGTGCGCCACTAGATCAACGCTTAGTCCTGGCATATCATCGTACGACCAAGCAAACACATCTTTAAACTCAAACACGAGTTGAATTATTGCATCCTGTGTTTTATCATCTGTGTGAATGCTTATTTTGGTTTCTCGGATTTCTTCAAAAGTTCCCAAATTAACCGGTTCTGTATCATTCAAGTTCGGCTTAGGTTTATTCTCAAAGTGTTCCAGTTCTCGATTTATTTCCCTAAAAGCCTCTTCTTCATCATATTCTGGTTCTTGGTTCATTATTTCACAATTAGACAGTGTGTTTAGATCTGGGCGTGAAGTCCGCAAGCATGTCATGTTATTTAAAGCCACATTATTAGAATTGAAAGAATAAATAAAAGAGAAAGAAAAATAGCAAAAATCAGAAAAATAAAAGAAAATAAACGATGAAATATTGATTTCATTTCTTGGAATTGGGGAAATAAAAGTGTTTACATTTAGGAAATTGAAAACAGTAAACTAAAGAATACATCCGAGTTACACCCTGGGATAACTCGCGATGCAGGAAAAGTGGCAGGACAAGTCTACCCGGACTCCCGCCTGACTGGGAATGGTGTAGCCTTCCAATTTTGAAGTTTAGCATCTGGCCCCATGTATAGCACCTTTGCGGTGCTTGTGCCTTCTCCCAGCTGAACCATGTGGGTTTCATAAAGCATTTCTCTCATCGCCCCACATATTTCCTCAATCTCTTCGGCCGTAAAGGCCTCATCCTCTTCTTCTTCATCATACCTTGGCCTGACGAAAGTTTCGTACAAATGTGGTAGTGGTTGAGGTAAATCCCATCCCTCATTCTTTCTCTTATTCGCCCACTCTTCATCACACGGGGTATGATGGAAGCCTATACCAAAGAACTTCTCTGTTGAAGACAGGGTGATAGGTTCAACTATTCCCTGCAATGATTTCCCAAGTCCTTTTCCCGTTTTGAATCCCCGTCGGATCATTTCCTTAGCAACCATGATTGAGGCATTGGACAAGAAAGGTTGGGGGCAAGGGCTCCCTTCTTCATACTGCTCCGCCAATACAACTTCAGAAGCCTGATAAACTATGTGCTCACTTCCCTCTCTTGCTCCAAGACATGGGATGGATGGGTCTCGATAAATAGTCTGTTCGTCTTCTCCGTGGACCACAATTTCCCGATCTTCATATTCAAACTTCACCATTTGATGGAGAGTGGAAGGTACAACCCCTGCAGCATGAACCCAAGGTCTTCCGAGAAGAAAGTTGTAAGATGTGTCCATATCTAGCACTTGGAAGGTCTCCTCAAAGTCCACCGGTCCTATAGTCAATATCAGGTCTATTTCTCCGAGGGTATCCCTTTTGATGCCATCAAAAGCTCTTACACATACGTTATTGGGACGAATCCTTCCAGTCCCAATCTCCATTCTCTGCAGCGTGGAGAGCGGGCAAATGTCAACCCCGAACCCCCATCCACCATCACTCGCTTGACATAGTAGTCTTCACACTTGACGGTCAGATGTAAAGCCTTGTTGTGAGCCACTCCTTCCGGAGGCAAATCATTCTTACTAAAAGAAATTTGATTAACATCAAAGAACCTTTCTCATTCTTTGAGTTGTTCGACTGAAGTCTCAGCCGACACATACGCCTCGTTCAAAGTTTTCATTAGGATCCTCTGATGCTTGGCAGACCTCATTAACAAAGATAGCATAGACACTTGTTAAGGGTACTTACACAACTGATCCACCACTTCATAATCAGGCATCTTCATTTTCTGAAAGAAAGCCTCTCTTCAGCACTCACAGGCTTCTTGGGTGGAAAGCGCCTCCGTGTGGCATTATTTATCTCCTGTACATCTGAATATTTCTCAGCAAAGGTATTCCTCGGGAGTTCTCCTGTGATTTCTTTACCTTTGTATGTAACCATCGCCTGCTGATAATTCCATGGCACTACAGACGGGTCTATCATCGGCTTCTGTGGCACGCATCCAATAACCACTGGCTCATTCAGCCGAAGCGGTTTAATTGTCCCCTGGACCACATAGGCTCCTTTTGGAACATACATCGGTGTTCCCTTTTTTACTTCAAATCTCTTCGGAGTACTTCCACACGGCTTTTCTTGGTGACCTCGCGAGACATAGAGAACCCCATTTTTAGGAGGCACCATCTCTGCTTTTGTTTCGACTTTCTTCTCAAATTCAGTCTTGACAGTTTCAGTCTTCTTTTCCCCTTTCTCTTGCTTCGGGGCCGTCTTAGGCTTCCTTCCTACATCAGCGATAGCAATTATGGCTTTTAAGGCGGGATTGAACTCCTTGTCTTCGCAGATCATCCCGATCACTGGCCCATTATTGTGAGCGGGCAACGGATTGTTAGTCACATTTGGGACCTCCTCGTCCCTTAACACTATCTTTCTTTGTTCTATCAAGTTCTGCACTGCCCTTTTTAAAGTCCAACAATTGTTCGTATCGTGCTCTCCTACCCCTTAATGATAGGCACATCTGACACCCCGCTGATATGATGGTGATTCCGGGTTTTGCCCGTTTGGGGGTCTGGGTTGCAGGAAACCCATTTGGACAAGCTTTGGGAATAACTCAGAATATGGTTCACCGATAGGTGTAAAAGTTTGTCTCCTGGGTGGTTCCCGAGGATGGAAGTTATTCTGGGGTGGTTGGGGATTATAGTGGTTTCGGTAAGGAGGCTGGTTTCTAGGAGGTGGAGCTTGGTTTCGGTTGACTTGTTGCGGTGGTCGGCCATAAGGTTGAGCATTCATCACCATGTAGGGCTGAGGAGTATAGGCCATATCTTGGTGGGGGTAGTAGTGCTGCGGGGGTCTTTCCGGAAAAAGAGACCTGGGGGTATGGTATTTTCTTGCATATGATGCCGCCATGGACGTTTCTTCCATCTTCTTGCCCTTCGCTATTCCTCCAGACCCACCCTGAATGGCTTGGGAGGTAGCTATGATAGCGGATTGGCTCAAAATTCGACCAGTTTTCAAACCATTCTCAACCATTTCGCCAATCTTGATGGTTTCAGCGAACGGTCTACCCATCGCGGACATCATATTTTGGAAGTAGTTAGGTTCCTGAGCTTGGAGGAAAACCGTGACCATTTCGACCTCATCCATTGGAGGTTTTACCCTGGATGCCTGCTCGCGCCATTTAACTGCGTATTCTCGGAAGCTTTTCGAGGGCTTCTTCTTTAGGTTCGTCAACGAGTTCCTATCTGGAGCTATGTCAATATTGTATTGGAACTGGTTGACGAAGTCTCTGGCAAGATCATCCCATATGTGCCAGCGAGATATATCTTGGTCCATGTACCACTCAGATGCGATACCAACCAGACTCTCTCCAAAATAGGCCATGAGGAGTTCTTCTTTTCCACCAACTCCTCGCAGTTGGTTGCAATACCTCTTGAGATGAGCGATGGGATCACCGTGCCCATCGTACTTCTCAAACTTTGGGGTTTTGAATCCCAATGGCAAATGTACATGGGGGAACATGCACAAATCAGTATAAGACACACTTTTCCGCCCGCTTAAACCTTGTATATTTTTTAAACTTTGCTCAAGACTCCTCATTCTTTTGGACATCTCATCCTGCTCGGGTGCTTTGGGAGTTTGATCTTGCCCCGGTGTAAGCTCGTCTCGAGGCGGCTGAGGATAAACATTGGTGGCAGACCGGGTAGGTTCCAATGAGAAAGATGGTGCTTGAAATGTGAATGAAGAGGAGTCGAAGTTGGGCCTGGGTAAAGCGGGTCGTGCCGTGGCTGAACAAGGTGGTGCGGTGAATATGTTTGAAGCCGCACCTGTCGCTGACACCTGGGGGTAATACTTAGAAGGTGATCCAGTGAAGTGAGCTGAAATGGTAGGATGCCCGACAGGGGTAGTTGGATAACTTATGGGGACGTTGGAAATCCCACTCGCCCTAGGAAACAACTCAGGGAATCTAGGGATCGCAGTCGGTAGTTCTCTTCCATTGTTCCAGGCATCCCACATTTCCATTATGCGGAGACGCAAAATTCTATTTTCCTCAGTAGTTGCTGACTCAGAAGTTGGGACGGCTGAGATTGAACTTTCCTCCGAAATGGGAATCGTTGGTAGGGGAATTTTTGAAGACATTTCAAAACTTCCCTTCGACCTCGTGAAGTATGTATGAACACTTTCCTTTGACCTTGTGAAGGATGGCTGAACACTTCCTTTTGACCTCATAAAATATGAATGTGAGGCCAGATTACCACAAAACCAACCACCTTTCTATAGAGCCTAGATATAGCGACAACCAGTTAATTTGAGGCAAATAACATATAGGTAATCTCACGTTGGGGTGTGATGCACCTATACAGTTAAATGGATTTCTACATGTTTTGTAACGGTTGCATGCGTCATTCCGGCCTTTCATGCTTTTTTTTTTGTTATTTTCTCTTTTCCTTGTTTTCCTTTATTTTATTTATATCCCTTTTTCTCTTATTTAGGGTTACAATCGAATCTGATAAAGATTGCCTACGTATCATGACCCCGCACGAATCAGACCAAGCGTGGTTCATGAAAAATGAATGCAAAGGATAAAGAAACAATTTTTTTTGGGAATTTTACATTTAATTAATAAAACATTTATTACCAACTAGAAATTTTGAAAGGGAAACAACAGACTTAAAACAAAGTACAGACTCAAACACACAGACTCTGGAACGAAAGGGAAAATGGACTCTAACAGACAACAGACTCCAGAAAATACAGACTCGAGCTACGAGTACATTAAATCTTCAAATTGTGGTGCCCGCGGGGCATCGTTCGGCCTCGCCGCGGGCTTAGGTGCAAGATCCCATTCCAGTTGCTCCAGTTCATGCATTTTCTGCTTGACAAAAATCATTACCAACAAGAAGAAGGTAGTGCGGGTCATATCTTCACACATCTGGCACCTCTTAACGATAGCATGGGCGATAGTCTCAATATTGTCCCTGGTTCGACCCTTTTCTATGAGCAGACGCCTTATTTGATCATTACGGGCTTCTAAAATCTGAGAATCCTGAAGATGCTGATTCTGCAACTGCTGTATTTCTGCTTCCATTCGGGACAATAAGTCATAGCAGTGTCCACTTTCGGTCTCAAAAGCTTCGGCTTGCTTAGCTGCTTCGTCTTCAAGGGTGGTCACCTTTCTTTTCAGATGGACCATGATTTTTTCATAATCCCTCTTTAATTGCTGCAAGTAATAGGTAAGTTCTTCTGTTCTCTTCGCCCACTGTGCCCGGAGTCCCGTTAAGATACCTTTGGATTTCTTCAGCTTGTCCTGGCATTCAACGATTTCCCTTTTCAAACCCTTTATCAACCGTTCATCCGACCAACTCCTTTGTTGCTTGTCAGCATCTACCCTCATATGTTGGATTTGTGCTCTCAGGGCTTCATTTTCTTGAGCCAGCTTCTTTTTGTCCCCCTCATCGGCTGCAGCTTGCACACTGTTCTTAAACTTAAGGTCTTGGATTTGCTTCTCCAGTTTCCCATCTTGGCCCTGTACTCATTTTCTTTAGCCAACCAGGTCCATTGTTCTCGTGATGACTCGGCAAAATCTTGGAGGTGAGGTCTTTTAGCCGGCCTCTCGGACTCAAGGTCTCTCTTGTACCAAGCGGGGTATCCTGACAATACTTCTCCTTTGGCACGATCTCGTACGCAAGTGTCTGCTTTTAAGTACTGACATTCGTTCCAGATTTTGCGAACTACTGCTTCAGGGAATTGACCATCAGGCCCACTATCGACTACATGTCTGCTAAGATCTTCATTCTTTGGGACTACTTGGCATCTTCCCAACTGTCTCAATACTCGGTATGGGGCATACAGTTGAATACTTTTAAGTCCCATCAGCAGAAAATGTGACCCTATGGCTGGCATGTATATGATTTCGTCTATAGATAACCACCCGAATATCCACTCTATTTGGCGTGCGAAGACAGAACGCGGACGTGTTACCCATTCGGTGACCCCTTCTGGCGAACAAAATCCGTCGACTCTTGTAGAAAACTCTTCTATACATGTCTTCTCTAACGACCCGTAGATCATAAATTGAGGGCGATGGCACAAGTGTTTAACCATCCACATTTGTAGCAATACATTACAACCCTCGAAAAAGTCATCCCCGGCTTTGCATGCGGTAAGAGCGCGGAAGATGTCGGCTACTATCATTGGTGCAAGAGTGCTGTTTTCCTGAGTAAGCAAAGTACTGACAACCCCGGCTACTCGTATATCAATTTTTCCATCTTTTTTAGGGAACACCAGAAGTCCTAGAAAGGCCACCATAAACGCGAAACACCTATGTTCTTCCCATTTCAGGCGGTTTCCCTTGCTACAGATTTTGTTTTCTGGGTTATTGAATCCTTCTATGTGACCATATCTGTCGTATATGAATGGAAAAGCACAAAAACTGTTTGCCAAGTCCGGGTTATGGACTGCCCTTCGTATCTTCAAAGAGTCTAAGAACTTGTGGACGGCTACGACCCTTGGAGAAATCAAGTACTGCTTTCTCAATGGAACCTTGGGATCCCCGATGTATCTGGCTATCTCCTCCAATGTCGGGGTAAGCTCAAAATCTGAGAAGTGAAATACATTGTGTGCCGGGTCCCAGAATGGAATCAGTGCCCTTATGATATCCCCTCTCGGATTGATTTTCAGCAACCCAGTAAGGCCTGCCAAATATGATTTGACCATGTCTTGTCATGATTTGCCCAAGTCATCCCACCACATATGTAATTCCAATGGGATCTTATTTATAATAGCTTTGGATAAATTCTGACTCGTGCTCATTCTGCACATTCATTAATGTGATTAATCAAACAACAAAATTTATTTGACCCAAAACAAAACTAAATATTTTATTTTTAAAATTTAAAATGAAAGACTCGGTTTTTCGAACACGGCCTTTCAGCACTTCGGGGACGAAGATTTTAAGGCTGCGTGGGCTAACCGGCCAAAGCCTAAAAAAATGACCAACGGTGGCCGTTTATGCAGAGTCAGCCTTCCGGCGTCTCTTTCGGGAACATTCGGCTATTTTTGACAAAAGCGGCATTACCTGACTTATTTATGACGAAAGTATTAATTTTGACATTTTTGGCGATTTTTACAAAATGGGAAAGTTGGTCCCGATGAGGGTTGCCTACGTATCTCACACTCTGTGAGAATCAAACTGGCGTAGTTCGGGGAGATAAGACGAACTATATTTTTTTGAAAAAAAAAAGCTTTTTCTTTTTCTTTAACAACGTATTTTCCGACCAAATAATTTGAAAACAAGAAGAATAAAAATGAAGATTCTTTTTTTTTGTTGCTATTTTAAAATAATAAAATATATTTTTTTATTTTCTCAAAATTTGGCAGGGTTCCGACAGTATTTGGGCACCGGTATGCTATTAACTCTCTACACTGCTATTTCTTTTTTTTTTTTGTATTTAAAAGTCGGTCAGCATGTAAGTCTGAAGCAAATAAATGCGTAAAACAAACAGGATGCAGCATGATGGTCTTTTTCATTTCAGGTTACCTGTCCTAGACGGACCCACCCCCTGTGTTGAGTCCCCTAAGTCAAATGCAACGTGATGCAAATAAGCGTTCCTACTAGGGATCCGACATGAAGTCAAGTTATTCTAGGTTCAAAAACCTAGGCATGTGTTCTAGACCGTGTACCCGAGCAGAAAACTCGAGTCGAGGAGGGGGCTACGTACCGGGAACCCGCGGGATCGTCCGACTTTGTAACTTATCCGACCTCTTTCTTATTTCAAGGTAAGACACTAACAGAATAGGGAGTCTCCACCAGTAAGCACATCCCCGGAGGTGAGAAGAGAGTGGTTTCGGCACAGTTTATATATACAGTTCAAATAATATCAAAGCGGTAAAACATTTAGCACATTTAACAGGAAAAATATGTAGGAAAATCAGATAAAGCCAAAAATAACAGTTATTCCAAGCTTGAATTCTTAAACCCTGAACCGAAGTTCTGGGTCTATGTCCCCAACAGAGTCGCCAGAGCTGTCACACCTCCTTTTTACACACCTATCCCGAAGGATAAATGTATAAGGGGGGTTTTCCAATTTAAAGTGACATTATTCGAAATGAGATTATTTATTTATCAGAGTTGCCACTTGGGAAAGGTTTGGCTTTTGGTATCCCAAGTCACCGGTTTATCTTGAATCCCAAATTGAGGAAATTTTCGACTTTCCAAATGAAGTCTGCGAACCAGAAATTCTAAGTATGGAATTCTGTTGACCCGAGGGAAGGTGCTAGGCATCCCCGGATCCCGTGGTTCTAGCACGGTCGCTTAAACTGTTATAAATGGCTTAATATCTGATTTTAATACATGTTATCCTACAGCAAATTTTAAACTCTTTACTGCTTTTATTATTGTTATTTTAACAGAGAATTGCAATGTTGCGAAAATGCATCTCGAACCACGTCACATCAATGTACCCATGGTTATCGATACATTTCGACTCCGTTGAGATTTGGATTTGGGTCACATAAATGTGCACCCGAGTTTAAGAAAGTAAATTATTAAAAGCACTCCTAAAGTGAATAGCATATTATTATTTTGAGGAAGGCCGTGAACTTTTGCTAAACGGCTCATCCCGAAGTCTAAGTAATTTTACAAACAATTATAGAGGGCCCCGTAGCTTGTGTGTTTTTGTTTGTCGAGGCTCGTCTTATTCATCATTTAAAAGAGAATTGCAACGTCGTGAAAATGCATCTCGAACCACATCACATCAATGTACCCGTGGTTATCGACACATTTCGACTCCGTTGAGATTTGGATTTGGGTCGCATAAATGCGCACCCGAATTTACGGAGATAGTGTTATTAAAATATGCGCCTAAAGATACTAACGCGTTATTATTTTGGGAAAGGCCGTGAAATTCGCTAAACGGCCCATCCCGAGTTCTATGTACTTATTATAACCATTTATTGAAGGCCCTGTAATTTAATTGTACTTTGTTCGGCGAGGCTCATCTCATTCATTGTTTTAAAAGGTAAACCTAAAAGCGACTACAATTTTCTATATTTTTTTGTCTCTAAGAATAAAGAAAATAGCCCTAGTTAATTAATTATCGAATTTAACACCGACCACAAGAAAAATCGCGCTCAGGGCTACATGAAAGGGTGGCCATTAGCAGGACTTGGTCGAGGCCCACATGAACACATGAATCAGATTGGACCTGAGCCGTTCACTGGAACGCTAAGGCCCAAAATTTTGCAAGTAGGTAACCAAAAAAATCCGAGATTTAACTATCTAAATACTTTTTAAAGTTACTCTATATTGGTACAAGGGCGTTAACCATCTTACAATGAATAAAATTATCGACTGAAGCCCTTATTCTTGAATTTTTATCAAAACTACAAGGTTAACTCTACATGGCCAAATTACTTTCCCATTTTTACTTAGTTCAAGATGCTTATTCAAACTTAACAAACTTATATATGCCTGCAACTATAAAACTCCAGTTATACCTTCTACCTAATTAGTAGATAAACTCAACTGATTAGTTATTTGAATTCGAAGCCTTCACCCTATGGGATCTCACATCTGTTCGAAACAGTTAGGCCAAATGTTGTTTATACATGGAGTAAAAATGATAACCAAACTTTCAAAAGCTTTCCCAAGTTTCTAAGTCATTTCTTTTTGAACAACCTTGTGCAATAACTGACGGACATCAACTGAAACTAATCCATCCATTACATTAGGCTAATCATGAAGTAGGTTACTACTTGTTCTTAACAGAAGAGAAAGAAAAACTGCTTCACATTTAACAATGCAGTCCAATTATAACAAAAATCCAACAGAAACATACACACATTCATGACTTAAGTGCATTACTACATGACTTATGAATACATATTAGTCTAATATGCTTCAATATCTTCATATAATCATTCTATGTGATTTCATCTTACAATTGCCAAGTTACAACTGTGTACCTGGTATTTAGAATAAAGATGAAGAAGAAACAAAGGTCAGCACCAGCAGTAACGAACAACAGAGGCAACAACAATGTGAGACAAGCTTTTAAAAGACCAACACAGCAAATATAACAGCAACACCAACAACAGACCAAGCCCAGGAACAATATGAAACCAGCAAAACCCAAACAACAACACAAACACCCCAGGCAGAACTAGAATTAAACCAAATTTGGACCCAAAATTCCAATGAAACATTGTCCAGTTATACACTCAAATAGACTGATCTGAAGTTTTAAAAAAATGCTGTCTTAGACTTAAAGCTCTCAACACTGACTTTCTCTCTAAAAAAATTATTTTCAGGAGTCTAAAAACCAGCCAGTTTTCACTCTTAATTCTCACTTTTTAGCATTCCAGAAGCCCCCTCTAATCTGTCCTAAATGACTCTTATTTATACCACCAACTGACCCCTTCACAGCCCTCTTGAAACACTTAAACTGATCAGCAAATTGATTCTGTCCATCCTCTCTCAATCCCCACTCCTATCTCTTTCTCTTTTTGAGTTATGTTGGTTCCCCACTAACATGTGTCCCCTTCTATTCTTTATTCAAAGGTTATGGGCCTATTATAGTATTAAATTACCATCCCATGCCATTATGTTTCCCAAACGACCATTAATAGATAAAACAATAGTTTAATAGTCGCATTAGTACCCTACTGCAGACCACACAAGTTGACCCCCTTTAGAACCTTTCAAGTCCCAAAATACCCCTGAACTTACTGTGATCTACTATCCTAATCCAATCCTCTGTACCCTATCAGCTATAACCAATTTCCTTAATCAAAACTCATTTACTCAGCCACATGAACTGACTTCTAACAAGCAATCAAAACTGAATCCAATACAATGGCAATCATTGAGATTATCCATCATAATTAGCTCAAACTTACATTCAGGCTAGACCAAATAGTATCCAAATAAGAACAAATGATTCAAAGCAACATACATTGGACTACTAAGGTCGGATCGATTACGATTGGGACATGTATACTAACACAATGCTACACTAAGGCTAAACAAAGATGAATGAAACACTGTATATATTGAACTGGACCTTAAGGCTAAGATTAAAACAAGTTGGCACCAAACAACTGGACAAGAATTACTGAACTACAAACAAAGTAGGTTAATCGATGAAATTACTTAAACATAGGTTAATCAATCAGAAGGAAAACTGGACCAAGACAAGTCCGATGGAGAAGGGAGAAAAAATAACCGAAAATATGAAACTAATCAGAAAAACAAAGCAATCAACAAAAGAGAGTAAAGAAAAAGAAGTTACCTCAGTATTATAGGCTAAACTCCCATCTGCCCTAATTGAAACTTTGACTTGAGTTTTGAAGCCAAAATGGACCTTAATCGAGTGTTCTCGACTGAGAACACTCGACTAAGGTCGATTAAAACCTCAAATTTCCCTTAACTCGGACAAATTCCAGTTTCTTTATTTTTCTAGGGTTCTTTGGTTCGATCTGGGATTCGAACAGTTCCAGCATGATTCGAACAAAGACGGCATTAAATTAGGGATGAGGGAGGTCAGGTGGAGCTGGGGTGTGAATTTGGGACTGGTTGGGTAGGTTTAAGGTTTTGCTCGAATCTTCGATTGGAGATTCGAAACAAACCGAGATGATTCGAGGTAAAAGGAGTAAGGATTTGGACTGAGGGTGGCATGGTAGTTTAGGGGTGTTATTTTGGCGGTCATTGGAGTAGTCGCCGCCGTGGGCGGCGGAGACGGTTGTCACAAAATCGACCATTCGACAAGGTCTGGTAAGATTTGAGCCATGGCGATATGGGGCTTGGAAAGAGGAGTTCGTGTGGAATCTATGGTGTAAAGATGAGGGCGTTTGGGCCATCGGAACCGCCGTGAGGCGATTTTAGGTGGGCAGTGGTTTGTGACGGCGTTATTGGGGAGGTCTGAGAGATGAGGGAAGGGAAGTTGGGGTCTTAGGTTTTGGGGGGGGGGGGGGGTTTGGTAAATTGAATTTGATCCGTTACTTGGACCGTTGGATTGATTAAAATCAACGGACTGGATCAAACACTTAATAGAAATGACGTTGTTTCTTTAAGTGAGGGTTGGGTCGGTTTGGGAACGAGTTGGATCGGGTTTTGGAAGGCGATGTTGCAACCGTTGGATCAAATGAAGATCAACTGTTTGGAATGGGATGCTTTAAACGACGTCGTTTAGTTGATGTTGGGGCTGAACTGGACCGTTTGATCAAGCGAGATCAACAGTTCAAATTTGAGACGCCTGAATGGCATCATTTGGCTGGGCATGGAGATGGACTGGACCGGGTGGGAGAGTTTGGTCCTGGTTTTCTAATTCAAAATTGGCCCAGTCCGATTTTATTTCTTTAATTTCATTTGGTTTTCTTTTCTTTTTAAACTAATCTTCAAAATTAAAACCTATAAATCCTAATTTAAATTGTAGAACCAAAATTAACTTAAAAATGCTAATTAACTCTTAAAAACAATTATCACACAAAAATTGAATAAAAGAAAATCATACGACTTTGGCATTAAATATAAAAATGCGAAGTACATTAATTTTTTTTATTTTTTCATTTTTGTAAAGCACACTTGATTACTCTTAATCGTAATTAAACCCTAGAATGAAAAGGCAACATATTTTTATTAATTTAGACAAATAATCATGCACACAAAAACGCAAACAATAAAAGAAAAATAACACAAAATTCGCAAAAATTGCACACAACCCAAAACTATTTAATTTTGAATTTTTGGGATTAATTCTCATATAGGGCAAAAATCACGTGCTTACATGTGCCGAGTGGCCATTTAAACATTAATAATGCTTTATTTCTGTTTTAAATTTTTTTTACTTCCACAAGTTTAGTTATTTTCCGCAAAATTTAAGCTTACCAAGTCATAGAGACTAGGTGCCGTCACGACGGTTCACGGAGGACGAATTGGGGTCGTGATAAGTTGGTATCAGATCTCTAGGTTCATAGGAGTCTTGAATCACAAGCCGGTTTATTAGAGCCTCGCTGATCGTTACGGAGACGTCTGTACTTATCTATGAGAGGCTATGTAACCGTTAGAAACATGCTTCTTCATTTGATTCCCTGTCGTGCGAGATTTTTGACATCACAATTCTAACCCTTTGTCTTCCATTCTCTCACAGATGGTTAGAACACATGCTACCAGAGATGATCAGACACCCGCACCTTTTGAGAGATTCGTCAGAGGTCAGGGCTAGGGTAGAGGCCGATGATGCACACGTGGTCCAGCCAGGGCACCCACACGAGCTACCATCGAAGAGTCACCAGCAGTTCTAGCCAGAGCCCAAGCTTCAGATACGCCTACTGCTGCTACTACTTCAGCACTTCAAGAGACATTAGCACAGTTCCCGAGCATGTTTGGAACATTAATCCGGGCGGGATTGATTAAGGTTGTACCAACCACTTCACAGGTCGGGGGAGGGACTCAGACTCCTACCGCCCCCACTTTAGAGCAGTGAGTTCCCATTGGTCAGGTTCCAGGTGTCATAACGACACAACCTGTGGTCCTAGTTCAGCGGGTGGTGAGGACCTCTCGCCGAGGAAGGGAAAGGTGGGTCCAGGAGAGAGAGGACAAATGGGGTCAGGAGAGAGAGTGTAGGGAAGTAAGGAGACCTCATAGATTGGAGAGACCAACTGGTCCTTATTTTGGAGGAAGAGTACTGCATGGTAGAGGTTTTATAGGTCAACCAGCTCAATTTGCACTTCAATTCCTCACAGTGTTTCATGTGTTCAGGGGTCTTGGAGTACCCGCACCGCACAGTTCCTGCTAGCACGTCAACCGCGAGGTTGCTTTAAGTGTGGAGACATACGCCATGTGGTAAGGTGTTGCCCTACACTTGGGAGGAGTGCACCTCTACGGACTTCCCAGCCCCAGCGTGCCCCGCAGAGTTCTCAGGCTATGGTTACAGCCCTAGTTGCTACCCCACCTATTGCCTCCGAATATGTCATCACAGGTATTTTCATGGTTTGTTATAGAGATGCATTGGTTCTATTCGATCTAGGCTCCACTTATTCTTATGTGTCTTCTTATTTTGCTCTACATTTGGGTGTACCTCGGGATTCTTTGAGTTCCCCTGTTTATATTTCTACTCCTGTGGGAGACTCACTTGTTGTGGACCGCATTTATCGGTCATGTTTGGTTACTCTCCGTGGTTTTGAGACCAGAGCCGATTTGTTGTTACTAAGCATGGTTGATTTTGATATTATCTTGGGCATGGACTGGTTGTCGCCCTATTATATTCTTGATTGTCACGCCAAATACGTAACGCTGGCTATGTTAGGTATACCGCGTGTTGAGTGGAGGAGTACCTTAGATCATACTCCCAGTAGAGTTATTTCTTTCCTTAAGGCTGAGAAAATGGTTGAGAAGGGATGTGGCACATATTTAGCCAATGTGAGAGATGTCAATATTGATACCTCTTTAGTTGATTCAGTTCCAGTAGTATGGGATTTTTCTCGATGTGTTTCCAGCTGATCTTCCAGGCAAGCCGCCTGATAGATATTGATTTTGGCATTGATTTGTCGCCGAGCACTCAGCCCATTTCTATTCCTCCGTATCATATGGCTCCTCATGAGTTGAAGGAGTTGAATGAGTTGAAGGATCAATTATAGGAATTGCTTGATAAGGGTTTTATCCGGCCCAATGTTTCACCTTGGGGTGCCCCTGTCTTGTTTGTGAAGAAAAAGAGGTTGGTTCTATGCGTATGTGTATCAATTATCGCCAGCTGAACAAGGTTACAGTGAAGAACCATTATCCCTTACCTCGTATTGATGATCTGTTTGACCAGCTTCAGGGCGCACAGGTGTTTTCTAAGATCGACTTGTGCTCAAGTTACCATCAGTTGAAAATTAGGGAGCTAGATATTAGAAAGACTGCCTTCAGGATTCGGTATGGTCATTACGAGTTCCTTGTCAAGTCATTTAGGCTGACCAATGCCCCATCAAATTTTATGCATTTGATGCGCAACATGTTCAGGCCATATCTCGGCTCGCTCGTCATTATCTTTATTGATGATATTCTTGTATACTCCTGGAGTCGGGAAGATCATGAGCAGTACCTGAGGATAGTGCTTCAGACTCTAAGGGAAAAGAAATTATATGCAAAGTTCTCGAAATATGAGTTTTGGTTGGAGTCTGTGACTTTCTTGGGTCACATGGTGTCGAGTGAGGGTATACGGATGGATCCAAAGAAAGTAGAGGCACTGCAAAGTTGGCCCAGACCATCCTCAGCTATAGGGATTCGCAGTTTCCCTAGCTTGGCGGGTTATTACCGTCGATATGTGGAGGGTTTTTTATCGATCGCAACCCTTATAACTAGACCGACCCAGAAGGGTGCTCCGTTCCAGTGGACGGAAGAGTGCGAGGCGAGCTTTTAGAAGCTCAAGATAGCTTTGACTATGACCCTAGTTTGAATATTGCCTATAGGTTCAGGGTCTTATACTGTCTATTGTGACGCCTCGAGAGTTGGCCTTGGAGCGGTATTGATGCAGGATAGTAGGGTGATTGCCTACACGTCGAGATAGTTGAAGATACATGAGAAGAATTATCCTGTCCATGATCTTGAGTTAGCTGCCATTGTTCATGCCCTGAAGATTTGGTGCCATTATCTATACGGTGTGCCCTATAAGATTTATATTGACCATCGGATCTTGCAGCATTTGTTCAAGCAGAAGGATCTAAATTTGCGCCAAAGGAGGTGGTTAGAGTTGTTGAAGGATTATGACATCACTATTTTATATCACCCAGGCAAGCCCAATGTAGTGGCTGATGCCTTGAGCTACCGGGCGGAGAGTTTGGGAAGTTTGGCATATTTACCAACATCGGAGAGGCCTATGATGATGGATGTTCAGGCCTTAGCCAGCCAGTTTGTGAGATTGGATATTTCAGAGCCTAGTCGGGTTCTAGCTTGCGTGGTTTCTCGATCTTCCTTATTTGATCGTATCAGGGAGCGACAATATGATGACCCTCATTTGCTTGTCCTTAAGGACAAGGTTCTGCATGGTGATGCAAGAGATGTGACCATTGGCAAGGATGGGGTATTGAGGATGCAGGGTCGGGTTTGTGTACCCAATGTTGATGGGCTTCGGGAGCTGATTCTAGAGGAGGCCCATAGTTTGCGGTATTCTATTCATCCGGGTACCGCGAAGATGTATCAGGACTTGAGGAAGCACTATTTGTGGAGGCGGATGAAGAAACATATAGTTGGGTTTGTAGCTTGGTGCCTCAACTGTTAGCAAGTGAAGTATGAGCACCAGAGACCGGGTAAAATGCTTCAATAGATAGATATTCCGGAGTGGAAGTGGGAGCGTATCACCATGGATTTTGTATCTGGACTCCCACGGACTTTGAAGAAGTTCGATGCCATTTGGGTTATTATGGATCGCCTGACCAAGTTTGCTTATTTCATTCCTGTGTGTACCACTTATTCTTCGGAGCGGTTAGTGGAGATTTATATCCGGGAGATCGTTCGTCTGCATGGTATTCCAGTTTCCACCATTTCGGACAGAGGTACCCAGTTCACATTGCGGTTCTGGAGAGCCGTACAGTAGGACTTAGTTACTCGGGTGGAGTTGAGCATGGCATTTCACCTTCAGACGGATGGACAGTCTGAGCGCACCATTTAGGTTCTTGAGGATATGCTCCGTGCATGTGTGATAGAGTTTGGGGGTTCTTGGGATCAGTTCTTGCCATTTGGTGAAGTTTGCTTACAACAACATTTATCAGTCCAGCATTCAGATGGCACTATGAGGCTTTGTATGGTAGGCGGTATAGATCTCCATTGGGTTGGTTCGAGCTGGGTGAGGCTAGATTATTGGCGCAGATTTGGTACAGGATGCTTTAGAGAACGTTAAAGTGATTCAAGATAGGATCCGTACAACCCAGTCCAGATAGAAGAGCTATGCAGACCGAAAGGTTTGAGATATTTCCTATATGGTTGGAGAGCGGGTACTGCTTCGGGCTTTGCCTATGAAAGGCGTTATGAGATTTGGGAAGAAAGGAAAGTTGAGTCCGAGGTTTATTGGCCCTTTTAAGATATTGAGGCGAGTTGGGGAGGTTGCTTATGAGCTTGACTTACCTCCCAGCCTGGTAGAGGTTCATCCGGTATTTCATGTTTTGACGCTCCAGAGATACCACGGTGATCCGTCGCACGTGTTGGATTTCAGATCAGTCCAGTTGGACAAGGATCTATCTTATGTTGAGGAGCTAGTGGCTATATTAGATAGGCATGTCAGAAAGTTAAGGTCAAAGAACATTGCATCAGTAAAGGTTTAGTGGCGGGGCTAGCCGGTCGAAGAGGTGACCTGGAAGACCGAGCAGGATATGCGCAGCCGTTACCCTCATCTTTTTACCACTTCAGGTATGTCTCTATTCTCGTTCGAGGATGAACGAATGTTTAAGTGTAGGAGGATGTGATGACTCGGCCGGTCGTCTTAAGAATTAACGCCCTGATCCCCTATTAACTACTTTCCCCAATTTGTTTCAGCGAATTTGATTTGCCGAGATGTTTGATTTTGAGTTTCGAAGAGTTTTGGGACACTTAGTCCCTAAATGAGAGCTTAAGTGTTAGAAAGTTGACCATTGTCGGAACAATGTGACGACGGCCTCAAAATGGAAATTCGATGGTTCTGTTAACTCCGTTAGGTGATTTTGGGGTTAGGAGCGTGATCAGAATGTGTTTTGGAGGTTTTTAGCTAATTTAGGCTTGAATTACCGAAAGTTGAACTTTTGAAGTTTTCAATCCGATAGTGAGATTTTGATCTGTGGGTCGGAATGGAATTTTGGAAGTTGGAGTAGCTCCGTAGTGGTTAATGTGACGTGTGTGCAAAATTTTAGGTCATTCGGACGAGGTTTAATAGACTTTTTGATCGAAAGTGTGTTTTTAGAGTTTTTGAAATTCTTAAGGTTGAATCCGATGAAAAATAGGTGTTTTGATGTTGTTTTGAGCATTCCGAAGGTTGGAACAAGTTTGAATGATGTTATGAGATATGTTCATAGGTTTGGTTGAGGTCCTGGGGGCCTCGGGTGTGTTTCAGATGCTCAACGGATCATTATTGGAACTTGTTGAATTGCTGAACTGCTGGTATCCGGTTTCCTTTTCTACGATCGCATCCTTACGTTCGCGATCACATAGTGTAATTCCGGGGGTGGCCCAATTTGTTCTTTGCGATCGCATGACTTAACTCGCGATCGTATAGTACTGTCCCTTCCTCCTTCGTGTTCACATTAGCTCTTCCGCATTCGCATAGTAGAACTGGGAGCTGGTGGCCCTGTGACCTTTTACTCTTTGCGTTCGCGTGGCTTCGACGGCGAACGCATAAGCTTGCTTTTCCCCATTCCGCGATCGCGTGCCTTGTGCTGCCTTCGCATAGGCCAGTTCGAGGACCCTTCACTTATCCTCTTCTACGATCGCAGTCTTCATATCGCGATCGCGTAGGTCATTTTTGGAGCCTTTCACTTTTACTCTTCGCGATCACAAATGATTTCTTGCGATCGCAATAAACAACATCTGGGCAGAGAATTTAAAACCCAAAATCGAGGGTTTAGGCCATAACTCATAATTTGGACTTGGGATCTCAAGAGATCACGATTTTTGAGAGGATTTTCCCCTCGGCGACTTGGGTAAGTGATTCTTACTCGGTTTAGACTAGTTTCCATGAATCTTCACTTAAATTCATCCTTTAATTTCAGAATTTTGGTAGAAATTGGGGGAAAGGTCCTTAGACCTAGAGATTGAGTTTTGATTGGGTTTTTGACATCCGATTTGAGAGATTTTTATATGAATTGACTCATGTGAGTGTGAGATTCTGAAAATATAAATTTCACCCAATTCCAAGACGTAGGCCCGAGGGGCATTTTGGTTATTTTACATAATTTCGCGTATTAGCTTAGAATTTAATTGTAGAATCAGCTTCTTGAAGTATTATTTACATTATGAAATGGAATTGACTAGATTTGGGCCATTTGGAGTCGGATACTCGTGGCAAAAGCGTGATTTCGAGTTGAGTATTGAGCTGGTTCGAGGTAAGTGGCTGTTCTAACCTTGTGTGGGGGACCTTCCTCTTAGGATTGAAATATTTGGTAATTGAAATGCCTTGTACGTGAGGTGACAGGTGCATACTTGTGCCAATTGTTGGAAATTCGGTTTTCTTTAAGCACTTATTAGTATATTCCTTCTCCTGCTTTTATTACTCGTACTATTTAAGCCTGTGTTAGCTTAGGAAAGCATGTCTAAGCGATTTAATTGCCTTAATTGTTCAATCTGTTTACTTGCTGCTGCCGTGTATTTATATTGGGACTACGGATGTGGGATTCCGGTAGTTCCCCCTTATCTGTTTACTTTTAGACTGCTGGTTAGATTCCCGATAGATCCCCCCTGCACATTTACTTTGGGAATGCGGGTTAGATTCCTGATAGATTCCCCTGCACATTTGCTTTGGGACTGTGGGTTAGATTCCCGATAGATCCCCCTGCACAGTTATATGGAACTATGGGAATGCACCCGGTAGATTCCCCTAGTACTGGGTATTTATATTTGGGGACTACAGATCGAGATTTCTGGTAGATCCCCCCTGTTGATTGATAGTTAGACTAGAGGACGTGATCCCAGGAGATCTTTCGGACATATATATGATGGACTACGGGACGGTATCCCGGGAGATCCACTGGATAGTTGTGATTGGGACTATAGGACGGTACCCTGGAAGTTGCCCCGGTTGTTATCTCTGTGCTGAGCTGTACTTCTTTCCGTTGTTTGTTTGTCTCTGTTCTAGTTATTGTTGTTCTTTCACTTCTATGTTATTTCTAACTGTTGCACTTATTTATACTGTTTTACTCACACTGTTAACCCTTATATCTTATTTGATCTCAGTAGGGCCCTGACCTTCCTCGTCACTACCTGACCGAGGTTAGGTTTGGCACTTACTGAGTACCACTATGGTGCACTCATGCCTCTTCTATGCATGTTTTTCATGTGTAGATCTAGTTACTTCTTCTCAGGCTTATCATCCTTGAGGGAGGTGACTACTTAGAGACTTTGAGGTATATCTGCCGCGTCCGTAGATCGAGGAGTCCCTTTCCATTCCTGCTTTTAGTATTTTAGCCCTTATGTACTTTTTGTTCTTATTAGACAAATTCTGGAGTTAGAGCTGTGTAGTATTTCTTTGTCTTAACTTGTGATTCGTGGGTTTCCGGGTCTTGGATTTAGATAATTTTTTTAAGTTTATATATGGTGTGTTTCGAGCGACCATTTAAACACTATTAATGCTTTATTTCTGTTTTAAAATTGTTTTACTTCCGCAAGTTTAGTTGTTTTCCGAAAATTTAGGCTTACCTAGTCATATAGACTAGGTGCCGTCACAACGGTTCATGGAGGGCGAACTAGGGTCGGGACAAGTTGGTACAGAGCTCTAGGTTCATGGGAGTCATGAATCACAAGCCGGTTTATTAGAGTCTCGCTGATCGGTACGGAGACGTCTATACTTATCTACGAGAGGCTATGTAATTGTTAGGAAAATTCCACTTCATTTGATTCTCTATCGTGCGAGATTTTTGACGTCACAATTCTAAACCTTTGTCTTCCATTACCTCACAGATGGTGAGAGCACGTGCTACCGGAGATGATCAAACACCCATACCCCTTGCGAGAGCCGTCAGAGGTTGGGGCCCAGGTAGAGGTCGAGGATGCACACGTGGTCCAGCTAGGGCACCCGCGCGAGCTGCCACCAAAGAGTCACCACCAGTGCCAGCCAGAGCCCAGATATTAGATACGCCTACTGCTACTACTCCAGCACTTCAAGAGACATTACCACAGTTTCTGAGCATGTTTGGTACATTAATCCAGGCGAGATTGATTCAGGTTGTACCAACCACTTCACAGGTCAGGGGAGGGACTCAGACTCCCGCCGCACCCACTCCAGAGAATCGAGTTCCCATTGGTTAGGTTCTAGGTGTCGTAGCGATACAGTCTGTGGTCCCAATTGAACGGGTGGTGAGGACCTCTCGCCGAGTAGGGGATAGGTGGGTCCAGGAGAGAGAGGACAGACGGGGACATGGGAGAGAGTGTAGGAAAGTAAGGAGACCTTGTAGATTGAAGAGACCCACTGGTCCTTATTTTGGTGGAAAAGTATGTCATGGTAGAGGTTTTATGGGTCAGCCAACTCAGTTTGCATCTTCAATTCCTCATAGTGTTTCAGGTGTTCAAGGGTCTTGAAGTACCCACACCGCACAGTTCCCGCTGCCACGTTGGCCACGAGGTTGCTTTGAGTGTGGTGACATACGACTTGTGGTGAGGTATTGCCCTAGACTTGGGAGGAGTTCACCTCTACAGACTTCCTAGCCATAACGTGCCCCTTAGAGCTCTCAGGCTATGGTTATAGCCCTAGTCGCTACCCCACCTGCTTGTACTGAGGCTGTTGCCTTCGATTCTGTCATCGCAGGTATTGTCATAGTTTGTTATAGATATGCATCGGTTCTATAAGATCTAGGCTCCATTTATTATTATGTGTCTTCTCATTTTGCTCCATATTTGGGTGTACCTCGGGATTCTTTGAGTTCCCCTGTTTATGTTTCTACTTTTGTAGGAAACTCACTTGTTGTGGATCTCATTTATCGGTCGTGTTTGGTTACTCTCTGTGGTTTTAAGACCAGAGCCGGTTTGTTGTTACTCGGCATAGTTGATTTCAATATTATCTTGGGCATGGACTGGTTGTCGCCCCATTATTCTATTCTTGATTGTCACGCCAAAATCGTAATACTGGCTATGTTAGGTGTACCGCGTGTTGAGTGGAGGGGTACCTTAGATCATACTCCCAGTAGAGTTATTTCTTTCCTTAAGGCTAAGCAAATGGTTGAGAAGGGATGTGGCGCATATTTAGCAAATGTGAGAGATGTCAGTATTGATACCCCTTCAGTTGATTAAGTTCCAGTAGTACGGGATTTTTCCCAATGTGTTTCCAGCTGATCTTCCAAGCATGCCGCCTGATAGAGATATTGATTTTGTCATTGATCTGTTGCCGGGCACTCAGCCTATTTCTATTCCTCCATATCGTATGGCTTCTCCTGAGTTGAAGGAGTTGAAGGATCAGTTGAAGGCCTAGTATTTCACCTTGGGGTGCCCCTATCTTGTTTGCGAAGAAAAAAAGGATGGTTTTATGCATATGTGTATCGATTATCGCCAGCTGAACAAGGTTACAGTGAAGAACCTTTATCCCTTGCCTCGTAATGATGATCTGTTTGACCAGCTTCAGGGCGCACACGTGTTTTCTAAGATCGACTTGCGCTCAAGTTACCATCAGTTGAAGATTTGGGAGCCAGATATTCCGAAGACTGCCTTTAGGACTCGGTATGGTCATTATGAGTTCCTTGTCATGTCATTTGGTCTGACTAATGCCCCAACAAGTTTTATGCATTTGATGCACAGCGTGTTCAGGCCATATCTCGACTCGCTCGTCATTATCTTTATTGATGATATTCTTTTATACTCCCGGAGTCGGGAAGATCATGAGCAGCACCTGAGGGCAGTGCTTCAGACTCTGAGGAAAAAAAAATTATATGCAAAGTTCTTGAAATGTGAGTTTTGGTTGGTCTTGGGTAAATTTGTACATGCTCCGATAATTATTTTCTATTTTCCTATAATCTCTTTTGGATTGTATTTTCTGTTAGTTTGCTTACCTAGCAGATTGAGTTAGGTGCCATCACGATCAGTGATTTTTGGGTCGTGTCAGCTATATTCATTTTCCTTTAATCATCTCAATTTTGAAGAGGCTGTATGATATCTTGTTGAAAAGTCAATATGTAGAGCTTTTTATACAAGAGAAAAAAAACACAATTCACTCTGGTAATTCTGATTTAGAAAATGTTGAGATGCATTTTTATAAATTAAATTTTAT
Source organism: Nicotiana glauca (assembly GCA_026770625.1). Lineage (NCBI taxonomy): Eukaryota > Viridiplantae > Streptophyta > Magnoliopsida > Solanales > Solanaceae > Nicotiana > Nicotiana glauca. The sequence continues at coordinate 29,377 of MU787097.1, forward strand.
ATCATGGTTGCATCTGTTGAATTTTTTGAAGTTTTGCAAAAAGTATATTTGGTAAAAGTTAATATTTTTAGAATTTTAAAAAAAAAGTTACTAAACTTTTTTCCTTCAAATTCGGATTTCGAGGTTCGTATGATGATTTCGGACTTCGGCGTATGTCTGTATTGAGTTTTTGATGATCCGGGAGCATTTCAGCGCCTATTATGGAAGTTAGCATTTTGGGAAGAATTTCATAAATTTTGATTGCAGTGCATTTCAGTGTTATAGACATCTGTTTGGGATTTCGAGTTTGGGAACAACTCCGTATGGTTATTCTGGTATTTGGAGCGTGCCCGGAAGTGGATTCAGAGGTCCGTAGGTCATTTTGGAGTCATTTGGCTAAAGTTAGAAATTGAATGTTTTGATAAGTTTGACCGGATGTGGACTTTCTGATATCGGGGTCGGATTTTGATTCCTAGAGTTGGAGTAGGTTCGTAATGTGTATTATGACCTGTTTGCAAAATTTGAGGTTAATCAGACGTGATTGATAGGTTTCTGCATCGAATGTAGAAGTTGGAAGTTCTAAAGTTCATTAAGATCGAATCAGTATGTATTCATGATTTTGGTGTTGTTTGATGTGACTTGAGGCATCGAGCAGGTCCATGTTATATTGTGGGACTAGTTTGAGCAATTGGACGGGGTCCCGGGGGCCT
>MU787097.1:30092-44309 GCA_026770625.1 Nicotiana glauca
GTTGGAAGTTCTAAAGTTCATTAAGATCGAATCAGTATGTATTCATGATTTTGGTGTTGTTTGATGTGACTTGAGGCATCGAGCAGGTCCATGTTATGTTGTGGGACTGGTTTGAGCAATTGGACGGGGTCCCGGGGGCCTTGGGTGTATTTCAGGATAATGCCGGATCATTTTGAGCTGTATTAGACTACTATTGCTAGTATCTGGATGGTTTCTTTTATCACGAATGCGAAGGGTATCCCGCGTTCGCGAAGAGGAAAGTTTGAGGCAACTGAGTTTTGGTCTTCGCGAACATGAAGGGATTGCCTGGGGGACCTACGCGAACACGAAGGGCCAATCGTGAATGTGTAGAAGGAAAGGGGGAGTTGGGCCTGAAGTCATTTAGCCTTCGCGAACGTAGAGCTTCCACCGCAAATGCGAAGCAGTGGAGCCCGGAGCCTTCACAGACGCGAAGAAGAAAATTGAAGGCAATGCAATATTGGCCTTCGCAGACGCGAGGGGATTTCCGCGTTTGCGAAGGAGGATCGCCTGGGCAGTGTTCTTTTAAAATCGAGGACTTGGCTCAAATTCACTTCATTTCTTCCATGGGAGGAAATTTTGGAGCAATTTTGGAGTGTCATTTCCAGGATCTTCTATGGGGTAAGTGATTTCTTCTCATTGTGAGTTAAATACATGGTCTATAAATGGATTTTGATTGAAAATTTGTAGAAATTGTGGGATTTTGAAGAAAACCTAGAAAATTGGTATTCTTGGATTTTGACCACGATTTTGGACATGGAATTGTGAATAAGTTATATATTTGAGTTCTTGAGGTTATGGATAAAGTTTATTTTTGAATTTTTTTGGAATCCGGACAAATGGGCCTAGGGGTGATTTTATCGACTTTTCAAGCGGAGTTGGAAATTTTTGTAATGGATTATAATGAGTATGTATTAATGGGTTTGCATAATTATTGATTAGTTTTGGAGAGTTGGGCATAAGTTTGAGTCGTCGAAAGGGCTTGGGAGCCGGTTATGGATCTTCGGAGCGAGGTAAGTCTCTTTCTAACAATGTAAGAGTGAATTAACTCAATAGGTGAACTAAATTATTGTGTGATTCTATTTGTGGGGGTTACGTACGCACAAGGTGACGAGAGTCCGTACGTAGCTACTAGGTATTGCCTATATCCGGGTAGTTTTAGGCTTACATTATGCCTTGTTGATATAGTTATGGATTTATGTTTATTGTTTGCATTGAGAAGGAGAGAGATTTAGTTTGCTTAACAAATATTTTGAAATGAGTTGAAATCGAAGAATTTAAGATTTAAAAGGTTTCATTTGAACTTCGTAATTTCAAAAAGAATTGAGGAATATTATAATCGTCTAAGAAATCTATATTTGACTGCGTCACGTGTATGTTTTACGAGTGGGGTAATTCCCTTAAAAAGCTATGAGCTGAATTTCCTTTATTTTGAAAAGAATCAAGTAAGAGATGATTTAAATATTAAATTTATATTTGACCGCGTCACACGTATGATTTGCGAGCGAGGTATTTTCTTTCTGCTACTCTTATGGGATCGGGCCATTTGCCTCGGCAGGATTTATGTATCACACTCTCATGGGAGAGGGCCATTCGCCTCGGCAGGTTAATAGATGCATCTATGGTTCGTGCCGTTCGACCCTCGGCAGTTCATAATTTACTTATATGTTGGATCGCGCCGCACGCCTCAACATTTCCTATATATATATATATATTTATATTATTCTCATGGAATCGTGCGTAATATTTGGCTAGAAGCTATTGTATCTGAAGGTTTTTCTCTCATTTGAATTATGACAACCTCTTGATGATATCCACTATATCTTTATATATATGCAACAGTTACGGAGGGAACTTGCTAGTTGAGAGCTTGAGTAAAATTATATAGAGAAGAATTGTACCACGTATTTTATACATGCTTATTTCATATATTCACTTTGTTTCATATCTATTCACTTTTTTACTGTTCTGATATTATTTGACCACTAGTAAGTGTCGAAGTCGACTTCTTGTCATTACTTATTCGAGGTTAGATTGGATACTTACTGGGTACGCATTGCTTTCATACTCATACTATACTTGCTGTGCATTTTTGTTGCACTGGCACATGTATGTCTAGTGGCCTAGTGGGCGCAACGACATGGTTGATATGGAGACTTAGGTGAGCTGTATCTCTCGAGACGAACCACAGTCAGCAGAGTCTCTTTCAGAGTAATGTATTTTCTTTTCTGTCTAATTTGTATTCCGGACAGTTATTGTACTTTATTTTATTTCCTAGTGATTGCTCATGCACTTGTACACCGAGTTATGGGGGTGATTATGGTATATTAAGTGTTTCAATTGGAAAACATTATTATTTATTTTATAAAGTTCATCTGTTACTAGTCGAATTGAAGAAAACTTTATGATTTCAAAAATAATTTTTTTTAATTAACTCCGTGACAGTGGTGTCCGGCGCCATCACGATCCTTAATGGATTTTGGGTTGTGACAACATGGTATCAGAGCACTAAGTTCATTTAGGTCCAACGAGTCATGAGTAAGTCTAGTAGAGTCTTGCGGATCGGTACATAGACATCTGTACTTATCTTCGAGAGGCTACATGGCTGTTAAGAGCACTTTCCTTCTTGATTCCTAATCATGCGATTTGATTCCTTTGAGGATTATGCCTTTATTTCTTCTATTCCATCCTATGCGATATGAAGCGCTTGCTATCGATCGAGAATTGAAAAATTGTAATGTTACTACAAATGCAGTGTGGGATATTTCCCCTTACGTAGTTAATTGGGCTATTATCGTCGCATTGCGAAAGGATATTCTGTCATTTCAGCTTAGTAGATAAACTTCTATGAGTTTTGAGGCTATGCACAAGTTTCTATGATGCCCAGGAATTGTTATCTCACAATATTAAGGTGATGGTGAGATGCTTGCCTATGTATTGGGACATTCAGACTATAAATGTTCATATTTGGGTTGATGGAGAACGAGATTTGGTATTTTCGAGCATGGTGGAATTTTCATCTGTGATGTGGTGTCATTGTCCTTATTTAATACGTTAAGTTTGCTGGTGTTATGGTTTTCTTCAATACTCCTTTAGGGCAGAGTATTGTGAAGTAGTACCGTGAAAGTGGTTGTTAGAGATCGCGGTATGCAGTGGTTCAGGAACGAATCGGTGTTCCTAGTGTTGATGTCTCAAGAAAGATGGTCTTCGGAAAGGTTAAAGTTGGTAGCGATCTATTGGTCCAAGTGCTACAGAGATAGATTTTGATTTAAGGCAAAAATTGGGCAGCGAAGGATGAGGAATGGCATGTGGGAAGTGTCATGCGTTGGTTCAATTCCTAAAAGGCCAGGTGTAAGAAGAAAAAGTCGAGTAGCTTCTTAAGGGAGAGGGTGTGACCAAAGTGGGAGAGTGGAAGGGTAGCCTATGGGTTTTGTGGTAGGATGACTACACACCTTGAGAAAAGGTTAGAGTGATTTGGGATTCATGGTGGATAGTGACTAGGTCTACAGACTTAATTTGGACTATTAGCTATTATACGGGAGAGGTTGGATACTACAAGAAAGAGTTTCTTGGTACGAAGAAGGGTACAACATGGCTTTAGATTGAAATGTAATGTCGCACCTTTTATTTGATGTCCATGAGAAGTGAGCTAACTCGTACGACTGGAGAATGAGCATGGGCTCAAGATGGTTTACTGATTTTGTAGCAATTATACACAGTGAAACAAAAAAGGAAGAATCTTGGTGGGTTCCAGGTTTATGCAATGGCAACTTCAAGCTAAGTGGGAGAGTCCCACTGCCTACAATTGAATTGTATGGTTATCTACTTATGAGGTTTCTGGTGATCGACATATTGATGGGTTATTACAACCAAGGAAAGAGAACATCAATGGCGATTTGAGCAAGGGATTGAGGAATGTGTGCTATAATTGGCCTTATTAATTCATGTTCAGGCTTTGGGAAAGTTCAGGATTTATGCTTCGTGTAGAGGTGATTTACAAGGGAAATGATTCAGCTGAGTGCTTCTTTGAGAGGGTGTTTATTTGCTAGAAGAGACTTGGAGTTTGATCATATTTGAGACCAAGTCAGAGTGGGTGACTCTCAACAACGATCCTATTTGACTCAAAGTTAAAGTGTGGTTCCTAGGGATTTCGAGTCCATAGTATGGTTGAATATCGAGTTCTCGTAGTGGATTATGAAGAAGGGGATTGTTCTATGTTACCTTCGGCTTGCAGTATAGCATTTGGAGGAATGAGGGAAAATGACTTCAGAGGCATGAAGAAATTATCAGAATGGGTGACCAGTTGAATACGTGAAATACACACAAGGAAGGTATGGGATGGTTCGTTGGTTTTGAGAGAATGTGGTCTCGTGAAATAAGGTCACTTAGGATGAGTGCAGAATTGGGTTCGTTATGTTTTGAAGGGAGCTATTATTATTCCTGACGCAAGTCCAGAGTAATTTAGAAGAAGTCGAATCGGCTAGAAATGGTTAAATAGGCCTGATGGTGGCATTGATAAGTTCTTTCAGTGCGTTGAGTTACGCATGTGTTTTTTGATAGTACGTGCGAGGTTTGATGGTCACCGTAATTGATTTTATTTGGAGGTTTTATAGTATTATTACCTGTTATGTGCATACGGATCCCGGAAAGATTATGGTAGGTTAAACTACTACTCGAGATTTGTATTTTCTGTAGTTATGGGAGCTCGGTTGTGTGTTGCGATGGTTCTCTTGAAATGAGCTAAGTAAAAAGTTTTCTATATGATGAAGTGTTTACCCTATTAGTGGTTCAGAAGCTATGATGAAAATTTTTGTTTTCTTTCGCATTGGCATGATTAAGTGCAGTGAGTGGCATGTGATTTGGAAGTTGAGGATCAAGATTGCGGTACAATATTGATAAGGATGTCACAAGCTTGGATGAGCATAAAAGGATCTAGATGTTTAGAGTAAGCTCACCTTAGATCTGTGTCTGGTGTAAGAGGCTATCGTACTGATTGCAGATTTTTGATTTTCTTAGTAGTGTTAGCGTGACCGGTGGAACTATGAAAGTTGTTCCGAGTTTGACGGCTATTCTTGTGTGTTATGGATCCTTGAAAGGTTATTATGGATCCTTGAAGGGCTATTAGCCTAGTATAGTGCGATTATAATTGGCTTAAGGTCCGTGGATGGATCTAAAATATGAATGTAGGCTCTATATCAGCCGAACATGTTCACTTTGGCATAGCGCTCCTTGTAGAGGAGTATTCAGACGTTGGATGTTATTTCGTCATTGGCTATTTCATGTAATACCATATTGTGTCGTATGAGTTGTGAAAAGACTTGATACATTTCATGTGTGTTGAGGTTCTGCATAGTGATGGAGCTATGTGATCAGTATGGCTCTCGAGATGCAGATCATTTATTGTACCTTAGTCGTGCTTGAGTTTTGAAGTGTATGGCACTATCTGTCTCCCCAGAAATTTTATCCACGTGCTTGTGGTTGAGGTTCGAGTAATTCACAGGTCTGAGCATTTTAGCTCGATAAGTGAGTCCTTTATAGATTATTATGTATAGATCGAGTGGCATGCTGCCATAGGTATCATGGTTGGATCGGGTTGCACGCCGCAATAGTGTGATGTTAATTAACAGTTTTCCATGTCTATTCTTGTGTTTTTTTCCCCATATTTTGAGGAAGGTTCATAACACCTTTTCGATTGTCTAAAGAGTTACGCGGTTGAGTAGTCCTTTCTAGAGTTCGTTTCCTTATGTATCACATTCGAGTTTGTAGCTTGTTGGCACATTGTAGAATTATATGAGACTTTTGGTAGCGTCTGAGGTGGCTTATTGCCTGAACAACTTATATTGAGTGAGATGAGATTATTGCATCCGGGCTTAGTACGACCGGATTATATAAAGTAAATTAAAGAGAAAATACCATTATTTGGTTCATAATAAGTGATGATTCTAGTCAAGATGAGAGATTTAATGAATTGTTGACTCGGCAGTTGGTTATAAATTCTGCACGTCTCTTTTGTCGTGGCATTATTGCAAGAGTTGGAACAAGACTTATATATGTCATAAGGTGCATTGTGAGCATTAGATTCGGAGAATGTCAACTATTAGGATCAGAAAATGTTATTATTGTCCTATGAATGATGTGGTGCATGGTGTTAATTCAACAAAGGTATGCATTCACGTTCGGATATATTGTGTAGTGATTGATACAATGTTCATATGATGGAAACATGCCCGACAGAGAATTACGAATGTTGGAATTGGGCTCTAAAACTTATTCGCCTGAATAAAAGAGAATATCTTCAAATTTGCTCGAGCTAATGTGCTCAATTGAGTTGTGTTAGCACAGGTAGGGCACGAGGTGTTAAACACTGATTTCGGACAACTCCAACACAATTCTTAACACGTTCGAGGACGAATGTATGTTTGAGTGGGAGAGAATGTAATGAACCGATCGGTCTTTTTGAGCTATGGCGCATCATTCACCGGTTTGAGGCCATGAGCAGCTTCACTTGAGGTATTATGACTTGTATGCGTAGTCGTAATTGAAATTTGGGGAGTTCGGAGTTGATTTGGAAAGCGAATTCTCATTTCGGACGCTTATAGTTGGGAGAATCTGACAAAGTGTTGATCTTGAGTAAACGACCTTGGAATCGGAATTTGAAGGTTCCAACAGGATCATATGATGATTTCAAACTTGGGCGTATGTCCAGATTGAGTTTTGGATGACCCAGGAGCATTTCGGCGCCTATTGTGGAAGTTAGCATTTTGGGAAAACTTTCATAAATTTGGGTTGCAGTGCATTTTAGTGTTATAGACACCCGTTTGGTATTCAGAGTTTGGGAGTGCGCCCAGAAGTGGATTCGGAGGTCCCTAGGTCATTTTGGAGTCATTTGGCTAAAGTTAGAAATTGAAGGTTTTGAGAAGTTTGATCAGAGGTGTAATTTTTGATATCAGGGTTGGATTCCAATTCCAAGAGTTGGAGATGGTCTGAAATGTAGATTATAACTTGTGTGCAAAATTTGGGGTCAATTGGACGTGATTTGATAGGTTTCGGCATCGAATATAGAAGTTTGAAATTCTAAAGTTCATTAAGGTCGAATCGGGGTGTGATTCATGATTTTGGTATTGTTTGATGTGATTTGAGGCCTTGAGCAGGTCCGTATTATGTTGTGGGACTAGTTTGTGTGATTGGACGGGGGGTCCCGGGGGGCCTCGGGTGTTTTTTGGGATGGTGCCGGATCATTTTGGGCTGTTTTGGACCGCTGTTGCTGGTATCTAGTTTCCTTCATCGCGAATGCGAAAGGTGTCCCGCGTTTGCGAAGAGGAAAGTTTGAGGCTGCTGAGTTTTGGTCTTCGTGAACGCGAGTTTGAGGTCACGAACGCGAAGGGATTGCCTGAGGGACCTACGCGAACGCGAAGGGCCAATCGCGAACGCGTAGAAAAAAATGAGGAGCTGGGCCTGGAGTCATTTAGCCTTCGCGAACGTAGATCTCCCACCATGAAAGTGAAGCAGTGGAGCCTGGAGCCTTAGCGAACGTGGGGCTTTGATCACGAATGCGAAGAGGAAAATTGAAGGTAATGCAAGATTGGCCTTCGCGAACGCGAGGGGATTTCCACATTCGCGAAGGAGGGTCGCTTAGGCAGTGTTCTTTTAAAATTGGAGTCTTGGCTCATTTTTACTTCATTTCTTCCATGGGAGGCGATTTTGGAGCAATTTTGGAGTGTCATTTCCAGCATCTTCTATGGGGTATGTGATTTCTTATCATTGTGAGTTAAATACATGGTCTATATATGAATTTAGACATGAAAATTGTAGAAATTATGGGATTTGGAAGAAAACCTAGGAAATTGGCATTCTTGGATTTTGACCACGATTTTTGACATGGAATTGAGAATAAATTATATAATTGAGTTCGTGAGGTTATGGGTAAAGTTTATTTTTGAAAATTTTCGGAATTCGGGCACGTGGGCCAGAGAGTAATTTTATCAACTTTTCAAGCGGAGTTCGAAATTATTGTAAATAGAATTATAATGAGTATTTGAGTATGTATTAATGGGTTTTTCATAATTATTGACTAGTTTTGAAGCGTTGGGCATCGATTTAAGTCGTCGGAAGGGCTTGGGAGCCGGTTATGGAAGTTCAGGGTGAGGTAAGTTCCCTTTCTAACCTTGTAAGAGGGAATTAACCCCATATGTGAACTAAATTATTGTGTGCTTTTATTCTTGGAGGCTACTTATGCACGAGGTGACGAGAATCTGTGTCACGACCCGAATTTCCCACCATCGGGATCGTGATGGCGCCTACTCGTGGTAGCTAGGCAAGCCAACTTGTTTAACCTTTCCATTAATAAACAAATCTGTCAATAATTTATAGCATCAACGAGAAATATAGAATTCAATAATAATAATAATAATAGTAATGATGATAATAGCGGAAGTCTAATTTATAAGTCTGAATCAAATGCGTAATAGTCAATAATAGCCTCTACCCAAGATTTGGTGTCACATTACTCACGAACCACTAAGAATATACTAAATACAAAGGTCTGAAAGAAACATAACAGCTGTCTGTCCCGAAACAAGGATGCAACAGTCTAAAAGAGAAAATAAGGAGGAGATGCCGGGCCTGCGGACGCCTGCAAGGCTACCTCGGTCTCGTAGAATGGAAGCCTGCTCCCGTACTAATGCTGCTGCTGCTGCTCTTCAAAACCTGGACCTGTGCAAATATGCACAAAAGTGTAGCATCAGCACAACCGACCCCATGTGCTGGTAAGTATCTAGCCTAACCCCGGCGAAGTAGTGATGAGGCTAGACCGGACACCACATAAACCTGTACAGTTACAAATATACAACGGAAATGAAATACCAAACAACTAACAATATGGGAGGGGGAAACATGCTATGGGGAGATAACAATAGTAACAGTAATCCCGAGAAACAAACTAAAGCAGCTTAGATTCACAATAAACAAGGAATCCATACTCAATATAAACACATGGTATTAATAAATGTTGCGGCGTGCAACCCGGTCCATAATTACCATTGTTGCGGCGTGCAACCCGATCCACGAATATCATTGTTGCGGCATGCAACCCAATCCACAAATACCACTGTTGCGGCGTGCAACCCGATCCTCATATATCATTGTTGCGGCGTGCAACCCGATCCTCAATATCATTCATAGTCTGACTTCCCCAAACAACAGTCACAATTAAGGGGCATAAAAATAAGCAATTATTTGACGAAAACCCGGCAAGGGAGAGAATCCAACAAATTCAACCAAACGTCCCGACAAGGGAATAATCAACAACGCTTTCTCTTTCTTACTTTTCTTATATTATAGTCTACTCTACCATTTTGAGCCAACGCTCCAAAGAATCAGTCATTTCATATACTTTCAATATCCGTATCACAATTCGAGCCAATGCTTCTAGGTATCAAATAATCATATCACCGTTCACCTATTATTCACAACATATAAAATCCTCCAATAAGCACAAAATTCACAACTAATTCATGATAATCACTTTATAAGGACTCATAGTCATGCTAGACACCGATGTAAAGATACTCGTCACCATGCCTATACATCGTACTCGATCACATAACAATTAGCAACAAGACTCAACTCCTACTCCCTCAAGCTAGGGTTAAACCAAACACTTACCTCAAATCCTTGAAATCCACTTAATCCTCAACTATCGCTTTACCTCGCGGTTCCACCTCCAATTCGCTCGAATCTAATCACAAATTACTTGAATGTATCAACAAATGCTAATTGAATCAACTTGAATGCATGAAAATGAATTTCCCAAAGTTTTACTCAAAAATTCCCAAAATGCCCCCGGGCCCACGTGGTCAAAACTCGAGGTTCGAACCAAAACCCGGTTACCCATTCCCCCACGAACTCAAATATATAATTGGTTTTGAAATCGGACCTCAAATCGAGGTCCAACTCCAATTTTACCCATGAAAATCCTTGATTTTAAGTGGAAAACATGTTTAATGATGTTAAAGATTGAAAGAATTGAGTAAAAATCAACTTACAAATGATTTAGGATGAAGTTTGCTCTTGAAAAATCGCCTATGGTGTTTGGGTTTTGAAAGAATGGTGAAAAGTGATAAAAATTCGACTAAGTAATAAAATTTGCTGGGCCTCGGATGTGGGAATTGCGAACTCAGCTTCGCATTTGCGAATCCAGGGCAAAGTTGGGACTTTCGCATTTGCGAAGAGGGCCTCGCATTTGCAATCCCCGGCCCTTCGCATTTGCGAAGTTCTCCTTCGCATTTGCGATCCCTTCCAGAAATCCCATTTCTCGCATTTGCGATCAAGTTGCCGCATTTGCGGGTACTTCTTCGCAAATGCGAAGATACCAGAACTGAGGAATATCAGCTTTTCAAAAATGAGAAAATGCAATCCGATGCCTATCCAAAATTTACCCGAGCCCTCGGGGCTCCAAACCAAACATGCACCCAACCTCAAAAATATCGTACGGACTTACTCGTGCGATTAAATCGCCAAAATAACATCATATACATAGAATCAAGCCTCAAAACACATGACTCTCTTCTAAACTTCATAAACTTTCAAATTTGGAACTTATAGTCCAAAACACGTCAAACAACGTCCGATTTCGACCAAACTTTACTGAAAGTGCTTAAACAATATATAAGACTTGTACCGGGTGTCGGAACCAAAATACGAGCCCGATACCACAGTCTTTTAATCAATTTTCCTTTCCTTTTTCCTTAATAATTTCAGGAAAACAATTTCACTGAAAAATTCTTTCCTCGGGCTCTAGACCTCGAAATTCGACTCCGGGCACATGCCCGAGTCTCATATTTTTCTACGGACCTTCCGGGATCGTCCAATCTCGGGTCCAGGTCTGTTTACCCAAAATGTTGACCAAAGTCAACCTTAATCATATTAATATCAAAATTCATTATTTTTCATACAGAATTCATATTTAACTCTTTCGGCTACACGCTCGGACTGTGCACGCAAATCGAGGCAAGTACAAATGAGGTTTTCAAGACCTCAGAAGCACGGAGTGGATGAGGAAATCGGTGATGACCCTTTGGGTTGTCACAGTCCATTTGTAGCTACTAGCTATACCTATGTCCGGGTAGTTTTAGGTATATATCATGCCTTGTTGATATTGTTATGAATTTATATTTATTATCTGCCTTGAGAAGGCGAGAGATTGAGTTTTCTTTGTAAATATTTTGAAAGGAATTGAAATCGAAGAATTTAAGATTTAAAAGGTTTCATTTAAACTTCGTAATTTCGAAAAGAATTGAGTAATATTATAATAGGTTAAAAAATCTATATTTGACCATATCGCATGTATGTTTCTCAAGCGGGGTAATTCCCTTAAAAAGCTACATGCTGAATTTTCCTTATTTTGAAAGAATCAAGAAATAGATATAATTTTAATGTTAAATTTATATTTGACCGCGTCGCACGTATGATTCGCGAGCGGGGTAGTTTCCTTATACTACTCTTATGGGATCGGGCCATTCGTGTCAGCATGATTTATGTACCACACTCTCATGGGAGCGGGCCGTTCGCCTAAGCAGGTTAATATATGCATCTATGGTTCGTGCCGTTCGATACTCGGTAGTGCACAATTTACTTTTATATTGGACCGGACCGTACGCCTCAGCATCTCTCATATATATATATAGTTCTCATGAAATCGTGCGTAACATTTCGCTAGAAGCCAGTGTATCTGAGGGTTTTTCCCTAATTTTAGTTATGACAACCTATTGATGATATCCATTATATCTTTATATATATGCTCCCATTACGGAGGGAACTTGCTAGTTGAGAGCTTGAATAAAATTGTACAGAGGGGAATTGTACCACGTATTTTATACATGTTAATTTAAATATATTCACTATGTTTCATATATATATTCACTTTTTTACTGTATCTGATATTATTGGACCACTAGTAAGTGTCGAAGTCGACCTCTCGTCACTACTTCTTCGAGGTTAGAATGGATACCTACTGGGTACGCGTTTATTTCGTACTCATACTACACTTGCTATGCATTTTTGTCGCACAGGCACATGTACGTCTAGTGGCCTAGTGGGCGCAACGACATGGTTGATACAGAGACTTAGGTGAGCTTTTTATCTCGAGACAACCCACAGTCAGCAGAGTCTCTTTCAGAGTGTTGAATTTTTTTTTTCTGTCCAATTTGTATTCCGGACAAGTATTGTACTTCATTTTATTTACTAGTGATTCTATCATGCACATGTGACACCTGGTTCTAAGGTGATTATGGGATATTCAGTTTTGAAATCGGGGAACAATATTATTTATTTTATAAAGTTCATCTGTTACTAGTGGAATTGAAGAAACTTTATGATTTCAAAAATATAAAAAAGAGAATTTAATTAGCTATTTAGTATTGGCTAGCCTGACAATGGTGTCCGGCGCCATCACGATCCTTAATGGATTTTGGGTCGTACATCATGTGATTACAAGTAACGCTTAAAACAAAGTATGATAATTATTGTATGAGAAATAATTATATCAAAGTTCTTTGGTCTAATTTAAATTTTAAAATAAACTACATTGGCCTAAATAGTTAGGGAAAAGATTATTTTTAGCAAGCGGCATAAACTATTTACATCCAGTAGCCGCAAAGAATTATAATATTTATGTATTTTTTGTATATAACATACATAAATATATGTTTGTATTTGTATACACACACAAATAATATATATATATATATATATATATATATATATATATATATATATATATATATATTTGGCTATTATTTTCAGAGCGGTTTTATAGTGTCATTTTCCCAAATAGTAATGTACAACACCATTCTCTTTGAAGTATTACAATTAAAGACCTCATGTCCATTTAGGCAAATTAGTTATTGTGTACGGGTAAAATCTGGGATAAAATTACTCCCAATTCCCCGATAAAGAAAGGAGAAGACCACGCGATACGATGTAGCCTCGGGTAAAGCTGAGGGCTCCCACAGATCAGAGCTCGGGGAGGACGAATGGTGCGCCAAGAATAGGACATGGCCAAACATGGGACGAATCGAGTTCGTGCAAAGTGAAAAACTGAGGCTAAATGAAAGAAAGTTAGAAAGGACAAATGAAGGGCCAATATATCCGCCCTCAACCGGATATTACATCACAAATCTCGCCCAATATCAATAATGTATCACGATTTACAAGAAGAGAAAGATTATTACCTTATTTAGACTTGAGCTAAGATTGAAATTCTCCTACTATACAAAGGAGAGAACCTTTTTATTTTTCAACCACTATATCAAGAATATCAAAGAAAGAAAGTTAAATTTTATTCTCTAGTTACTGTTCAAAGTGTTCTTTAGTTGCAACCGAGCCCGTCTCAAGGGCTCAATCGAAACCAATTTCAACATTCAATTTAAAGCCAGGCTTAATCTTTCCAACACATTTGGTTTGATCCTTTGGTTTCTCTTTAATTCAATTATTTTTTGTTCTTAGATCCTTAGTATTAAATTAAATCACGTATCCTTTAAACCGCATACAAATTTAACTGTTACTCAGTTTAAGGGTAAACAATTTGGCGCCCATCGTGAAACCAAAGATAATAGTGTTAATTTAATACGAATCTCTGTAACACACCTTATTTTACACTTGCCTTTTGAGGTTTGATTTTGGGTCTATTCAAATAATCAAATTCTTAGTTTGCTCACTTGAACGTTGATGCTGAGTCAGGCCACCACAGTGAAAATAATAACGTGGCACAAAGCAATGGTGTGCCCCCTATTGACCCTAATGGCGTCCCTATTGCTGATCCAGTACACGCCAATTCGCATGTTTCCATCAAAATCAACCTACATTATGATATTAGAACTATGGTTAAGGTATGGGAGAACTAGCATACAAATTTCGAGCTACCCGCTTGTCTACAGAAAAGCAGGCAGCACCTCCCCTATAAACTTCACTTTTTTCGAATTCGACATACCATCAACAACAAGAAGAACAAAAATAATAACAATAATAACAAAATATATACATCATTTTTCAACCTTATATCCATTACAAAATAGTCCAACACACACCGATCACTTCATACACAAAATGATAACCATACTAGTGTCAAACAACCTAAAGATACGACGAATGACTAGCCCACTATCCCGCAACTATGTGATTTGATCCACACCTTTCTCCTCC
>MU787097.1:52679-65405 GCA_026770625.1 Nicotiana glauca
TTTTAGTATTTTAGCCCTTATGTACTTTTTGTTCTTATTAGACAAATTCTGGAGTTAGAGCTGTGTAGTATTTCTTTGTCTTAACTTGTGATTTGTGGGTTTCCGGGTCTTGGATTTAGATAATTTTTTTGAGTTTATATATGGTGTGTGCCGAGCGACATTTAAACACTATTAATGCTTTATTTCTGTTTTAAAATTGTTTTACTTCCGCAAGTTTAGTTGTTTTCCGAAAAATTTAGGCTTACCTAGTCATAGAGACTAGGTGCCGTCACAACGGTTCATGGAGGGCGAACTGGGGTCGGGACAAGTTGGTACAGAGCTCTAGGTTCATAGGAGTCATGAATCACAAGCCGGTTTATTAGAGTCTCGCTGATCGGTACGGACACGTCTGTACATATCTACGAGAGGCTATGTAATTGTTAGGAAAATTCCACTTCATTTGATTCTCTGTCGTGCGAGATTTTTGACATCACAATTCTAAACCTTTGTCTTCCATTATCTCACAGATGGTGAGAGCACGTGCTACCAGAGATGATCAAACACCCACACCCCTTGCGAGAGCCGTCAGAGGTCGGGGCCCAGGTAGAGGCCGAGGATGCACACGTGGTCCAGCTAGGGCACCCGCGCGAGCTGCCACCAAAGAGTCACCAGCAGTTCCAGCTAGAGTCCAGACATCATATACGCCTACTGCTGCTACTCCAGCACTTCAAGAGATATTACCACAGTTTCTGAGCATGTTTGGTACATTAATCCAGGCGAGATTGATTCAGGTTGTACCAACCACTTCACAGGTCAGGGGAGGGACTCAGACTCCCGCCGCACCCACTCCAGAGAACCGAGTTCCCATTGGTCAGGTTCCAGGTGTCGTAGTGACACAGTCTGTGGTCCCAGTTGAACGGGTGGTGAGGACCTCTCGCCGAGTAGGGGACAGGGGGGTCCAGGAGAGAGAGGACAGACGGGGACATGGGAGAGAGTGTAGGGAAGTAAGGAGACCTTGTAGATTGGAGAGACCCACTGGTCCTTATTTTGGAGGAAGAGTACGTCATGGTAGAGGTTTTATGGGTCAGCCGACTCAGTTTGCATCTTCGATTCCTCACAGTGTTTCAGGTGTTCAAGGGTCTTGAAGTACCCACACCGCACAGTTCCCGCTGCCATGTTGGCCACGAGGTTGCTTTGAGTGTGGTGACATACGACTTGTGGTGAGGTATTGCCCTAGACTTGGGAGGAGTTCACCTCCACAGACTTCCTAGCCACAACGTGCCCCCTACAGTTCTCAGGCTATGGTTATAGCCCTAGTCGCTACCCCACCTGCTTGTACTGAGGCTGTTGCCTTCGATTCTGTCATCGCATGTATTGTCATAGTTTGTTATAGATATGCATCGGTTCTATAAGATCTAGGCTCCATTTATTATTATGTGTCTTCTCATTTTGCTCCATATTTGGGTGTACCTCGGGATTTTTTAAGTTCCCTTGTTTATGTTTCTACTTTTGTAGGAAACTCACTTGTTGTGGATCGCGTTTATCGGTCGTGTTTGGTTACTCTCCGTGGTTTTGAGACCAGAGCCGGTTTGTTGTTACTAGGCATTGTTGATTTCAATATTATCTTGGGCATGGACTTGTTGTCGCACTATTATGCTATTCTTGATTGTCACACCAAAATCGTGACACTGGCTATGCCAGGTGTACCGCGTGTTGAGTGGAAGGGTACCTTAGATCATACTCCCAGTAGAGTTATTTCTTTCCTTAAGGCTCAACAAATGGTTGAGAAGGGGTGTGGCACGTATTTAGCCTATGTGAGAGATATCAATATTGATACCCTTTCAATTGATTAAGTTCCAGTAGTACGGGATTTTTCCCAATGTGTTTCCAGCTGATCTTCCAAGCATGCCGCCTGATAGAGATATTGATTTTGGCATTGATCTGTTGCCGGGCACTCAGCCCATTTCTATTCCTCCATATCGTATTGCTCCTCCTGAGTTGAAGGAGTTGAAGGATCTGTTGAAGGAATTGCTTGATAAAGGTTTTATTCGGCCCAGTGTTTCACCTTGGGGTGCCCCTGTCTTGTTTGTGAAGAAAAAAAGGATTGTTCTATGTGTATGTGTATCGATTAAGGTTACAGTGAAGAACCGTTATCCCTTGCCTCATAATGATGATCTGTTTGACCAGCTTCAGAGCGCACAAGTATTTTCTAAGATCGACTTGCGCTCAAGTTACCATCAGTTGAAGATTTGGGAGCCAGATATCCCGAATACTGCCTTCAGGACTCGGTATGCTCATTACGAGTTCCTTGTCATGTCATTTGGTCTGACTAATGCCCCAACAAGTTTTATGAATTTGATGCACAGTGTGTTCGGGCCAAATCTCGACTCGCTCGTCATTGTCTTTATTGATGATATTCTTGTATACTCCCAGAGTCGGGAAGATCATGAGCACCACCTGAGGACAGTGCTTCAGACTCTGAGGAAAAAGAAATTATATGCAAAGTTCTCGAAATGTGAGTTTTGTTGGTCTTGGGTAAATTTGTACATGCTACGATAATTATTTTCTATTTTCTTATAATCTCTTTTGGATTGTATTTTCTATTAGTTGGCTTACCTAGCAGATTGAGTTAGGTGCCATCACGATCAGTGATTTTTGGGTCGTGTCAGCTATATTCATTTTCCTTTAATCACCTCAATTTTGAAGAGGCTGTATGATATCTTGTTGAAAAGTCAATATGTAGAGCTTTTTATACAAGAGAAAAAAAAAACACAATTCACTTTGGTAATTCTGATTTAGAAAATATTGAGATCCATTTTTTACAAATTAAATTTTATATCATGGTTGCATCTGTTGAATTTTTCGAAGTTTTGCAAAAAGTATGTTTGGTAAAAGTTAATATTTTCAGAATTTTTTTAAAAAACGTTACTAAACTTTTTTCCTTCAAATTCGAATTCCGAGGTTCGTATGATGATTTCGGACTTGGGCGTATGTATGTATTGAGTTTAAGATGATCCGGGAGCATTTCAGCGCCTATTTATGGAAGTTAGCATTTTGGGAAGAATTTCATAAATTTGGGTTGTAGTGCATTTCAGTGTTATAGACATCTATTTGGGATTTCGAGTTTGGGAACAACTCTGTATGGTGATTATGGTATTTGGAGCGTGCCCGGAAGTGGATTCAGAGGTTCGTAGGTCATTTTGGAGTCATTTGGCTAAAGTTAGAAATTGAAGGTTTTGATAAGTTTGACCGGAGGTAAACTTTCTGATATTGGGGTCGGATTTTGATTCCGAGAGTTGGAGTAGGTCTGTAATGTGGATTATGACCTGTTTACAAATTTGAGGTTAATCAGACGAAATTGATAGGTTTCTGCATCGAATGTAGAAGTTGGAAGTTCTAAAGTTCATTAAGATCGAATCAGTATGTATTCATGATTTTGGTGTTGTTTGATGTGACTTGAGGCATCGAGCAGGTCCATATTATATTGTGGGACTAGTTTGAGCAATTGGACGGGGTCCCGGGGGCCTCGGGTGTGTTTCAGGATAATGCCAGATCATTTCGAGTAGTATTAGACTAGTATTGCTGGTATCTGGATGGTTTTTTATTCATGAATGCGAAGGGTATCCCGCGTTCGCGAAGAGGAAAGTTTGAGGCAACTGAGTTTTGGTCTTCGAGAACGTGAATGGATTGCCTGGGAGACCTACGCGAACGCGAAGGGCCAATCGTGAATGTGTAGAAGGAAAGGGGGAGTTGGGCCTAGAGACATTTAGCCTTAGCGAACGTAGAGCTTCCACCGCAAACGCGAAGCAGTGGAGCCTGGAGACTTCACAAACGCGAAGAAGAAAATTGAATGCAATGCAATATTGGCCTTCACAGACGCGAGGGGTTTTCCGCGTTTGCAAGGAGGATCGCCTGGGCAGAGTTCTTTTAAAATCGATGTCTTGGATCAAATTCACTTCATTTCTTCCATGGGAGGCAATTTTGGAGTGTCATTTCCAGGATCTTCCATAGGGTAAGTGATTTCTTCTCATTGTGAGTTAAATACATGGTCTATAAATGGATTTAGATAGAAAATTTGTAGAAATTGTGGGATTTTAAAGAAAACCTAGAAAATTGGTATTCTTGGATTTTGACCACGATTTTGGACATGGAATTGTGAATAAGTTATATATTTAAGTTCTTGAGGTTATGGATAAAGTTTATTTTTGAATTTTTTTGGAATCCGGACAAATGGGCCTAGGGGTGATTTTATCGACTTTTCAAGCAGAGTTGGAAATTTTTGTGATGGATTATAATGAGTATTTGAGTATGTATTAATGGGTTTGCATAATTATTGATTAGTTTTGGAGAGTTGGGCATCGGTTTGAGTCTTCAAAAGGGCTTGGGAGCCTGTTATGGAACTTCAAAGCGAGGTAAGTCTCCTTCTAACAATGTAAGAGTGAATTAACTCAATAGGTGAACTAAATTATTGTGTGCTTCTATTTGTGGGGGCTACGTACGCACAAGGTGACGAGAGTCAGTATATAGCTACTAGGTATTGCCTGTATCCGGGTAGTTTTAGGCTTACATTATGCCTTGTTGATATGGTTATGGATTCAAAATATTGAGTTTGCTTAACAAATATTTTGAAATGAGTTGAAATCGAAGAATTTAAGATTTAAAAGGTTTCATTTGAACTTCGTAATTTCAAAAAGAATTGAGGAATATTATAATCGCCTAAGAAATCTATATTTGACTGCGTCGCATGTATGTTTTACGAGCGGGGTAATTCCCTTAAAAAGCTATGAGCTGAATTTCCTTTATTTTGAAAAGAATCAAGTAAGAGATGATTTAAATGTTAAATTTATATTTGACCGTGTCACGTATGATTTGCGAGCGAGGTATTTTCTTTCTACTACTCTTATGGGATCGGGCCATTTGCCTCGGCAGGATTTATGTACCACACTCTCATGGGAGTGGGCCATTCGCCTCGACAGGTTAATAGATGCATCTATGGTTCGTGCCGTTCGACCCTCGACAGTGCATAATTTACTTATATGTTGGATCGCGCCGCACGCCTCGGTATTTCCTCTATATATATATATATATATTATTCTCATGGAATCGTGCATAATATTTGGCTAGAAACCAGTGTATCTGAAGGTTTTTCACTGATTTGAATTATGACAACCTCTTGATGATATCCACTATATCTTTATATTTATGCTACAGTTACGGAGGGAACTTGCTAGTTGAGAGCTTGAGTAAAATTATATGGAGAGGAACTGTACCACGTATTTTATAATTTTATTTCATATATTCACTTTGTTTCATATCTATTCACTTCTTTACTGTTCAGATATTATTGGACCATTAGTAAGTGTCGAAGTTGACTTCTTGTCATTACTTATTCGAGGTTAGATTGGATACTTATTGGGTATGCATTGCTTTCATACTCATACTATACTTGCTATGCATTTTTGTTGCACATGCACATGTACGTCTAGTGGCCTAGTGGGCGCAACGACATGGTTGATATGGAGACTTAGGTGAGCTGCATCTCTCGAGACAAACCATAATCAGCAGAGTCTCTTTCAGAGTAATGTATTTTCTTTTCTGTCTAATTTGTATTCCGGACAGTTATTGTACTTTATTTTATTTCCTAGTGATTGCTCATGCACTTGTGATACCGGGTTCTGGGGTGATTATGGTATATTGAGTGTTTCAATCGGAAAACATTATTATTTATTTTATAAAGTTCATCTGTAACTAGGCGAATTGAAGAAAACTTTATGATTTCAAAAATAATTTTTTTTAATTAACTCCCTGACAGTGGTGTCCGGTGCCATCATGACCCTTAATGGATTTTGGGTTGTGACAATATGGTATCAGAGCACTAAGTTCATTTAGGTCTAACGAGTCATGAGCAAGTCTAGTAGAGTCTTGCGGATCGGTACGGAGACATCTGTACTAATCTTCGAGAGGCTACAGGGCTGTTAGGAGCACTTTCATTCTTGATTCCTAATCGTGCGATTTGATTCCTTTGAGGCTTATGCCTTTATTTCTTCTATTCCATCCTATGCGACATGAAGCACTTGCTATCGATCGAGAATTGAGGAATTGTAATGTTACTACAGATGCAGTGTGGGATGTTTCCCCCTGCGTAGTTAATTGGGCTATTATCGTCGCCTTGCGAAAGGATATTCTGTCATTTCAGCTTAGTAGCAATAGTTCTGTGAGCTTTGAGGCTATGCACAAGTTTCTACGATGCTCAGGAGTTGTTATCTCACAATATTAAGGTGATGGTGAGATGCTTGCCTGTGTGTTGGGGCAGCGAATGACTTGAGATGAGGGTTGCTCAGTGCATGATTTAGAGATTTGGTATTTTATTTCCGACAGAGGAAATAACATTCAGACTATAAATGTTCAGATTTGGGTTGATGGAGAACGAGACTTGGTATTTTCGAGCATAGTGGAATTTTCATCTGTGATGTGGTGTCATTGTCCTTGTTGAATACGTTAAGTTTGCTGGTGTTATGGTTTTCTTCAATTCTCCTTTAGGGCAGAGTATTGTGAAGTAGTACCGTGAAAGTGGCTGTCAGAGATCGCGCTGTGCAGTGGTTCAGGAACGAATCGGTGTTCCTAGTGTTGATCTCTCGAGAAAGATGGCCTTCGGAAAGGTTAAAGTTGGTAGCGATCTATTGGTCCAAGTGCTACAGAGATAGATTTTGATTTAAGGCAAAAACTGGGTAGCGAAGGATGAGGAAGGGCATGTGGGAAGTGTCATGCGGTGGTTAAATTCCTAAAAGGCCAGGTGTAAGAAGCAAAAGTCAAGTAGCTTTTTAAGGGAGAGGGTGTGACCAAAGTGGGAGAGTGGAAGGGTAGCCTATGGGTTTTGTGGTTGGATGACTCCATACCTTGAGAAAAGGTTAGAGTGATTTGGGAATCATGGTGGATAGTGACTAGGTCTACAGACTTAATTTGGACTATTAGCTATTATATGCGAGAGGTTGGATACTACAAGAAAGAGTTTCTTGGTACGAAGAAGGGTACAACATGGCTTTAGATTGAAATGTAATGTCGCACCTTTTAGTTGATGTCCATGAGAAGTGAACGAACTCGTACGACTGGAGAATGAGCATAGGATCAAGATGGTTTACTGATTTTGTAGCAATTATACACAGTGCAACAAAAAAGGAAGAATCTTGGTGGGTTCCAGGTTTATGCAATGGCAGCTTCAAGCTAAGTGGGAGAGTCCCACCGCCTACAATTGAATTGTATGGTTATCTACTTATGAGGTTTCTGGTGATCGACATATTGATGGGTTATTACGACCAAGGAAAGAGAACATCAGTGGCGATTTGAGCAAGGGATTTGAGGAATGTGTGCTATAATTGGCCTTATTAATTCATGTTCAGGCGTTGGGAAAGTTCAGGATTTATGCTTCGTGTAGAGGTGATTTACAAGGGAAATGATTCATCTGAGTGCTTCTTTGAGAGGGTGTTCATGTGCTAGCAGAGATTTGGAGTTTTATCATATTCAGGACCAAGTCAGAGTGGGTGACTCTCAACAACGATCCTATTTGACTCAAAGTTAAAGTGTGGTTCCTAGGGATTTCGAGTCCATTGTATGGTTGAATATCGAGCTTTTGCAGTGGATTATGAAGAAGGGGATTGTTCTATGTTACCTTCGGCTTGCAGTGAAGCATTTGGAGGAATGAGGGAAAATGACTTCAGAGGCATGAAGAAATTATCAGAATGGGTGACCAGTTGAAGACGTGAATATACACACAAGGAGGGTATGGGATGGTTCGTTGGTTTTGAGACAATGTGGTCTCGTGAAATAAGGTCACTTAGGATGAGTGCAGAATTGGGTTCTTATGTTTTGAAGGGAGCTATTATTATTCCTGATGCAAGTCCAGAGTAATTTAGAAGAAGTCGAATCGGCTAGAAATGGTTAAATATGCCTGATAGTGGCATTGATAAGTTCTTTCAGCGCATTGAGTTATGCATGTGTTTTTTGATGGTACGTGCGAGGTTTGATGGTCGCCGTAATTGATTTTATTTGGAGGTTTTCGAGTATTATGACCTGTTATGTGCATACGGATCCTGGAAAGATTATGGTAGGTTAAACTGCTACTCGAGGTTTTTATTTTCTGTAGTTATGGGAGCTCGGTTGTGTGTTGCGATGGTTCTCTTGAAATGAGCTAAGTAAAAGGTTTTCTATATGATGAAGTGTTTACCCTATTAGTGGTTCAGAAGCTATGATGAAATTTTTGTACTCTTGCGCATTGGCATGATTAAGTGCAGTGAGTGGCATGGGATTTGGAAGTTGAGGATCAAGATTGCGGTACAATATTGATAAAGATGTCACAAGCTCGGATGAGCATAAAAGGATCTATATGTTTAGAGTAAGCTCACCTTAGATCTATGTCTGGTGTAAGAGGCTATAGTACTGATTGCGGATTTTTGATTTTCTTAGCAGTGTTAGCGTGACCGGTGGAACTATGAAAGTTGTTCCGAGTTTGACGGCTATTCTTGTGTATTATGGATCCTTGAAAGGTTATTATGGATCCTTGAAGGGATATTAGCCTAGTATAGTGCGATTAGAATTGGCTTAAGGTCTGTGGATGGTCTAAAATATGAATGTAGGCTCTATATCAGGCCGAACATGTTCACTTTGGCATAACTCTCCTTGTAGAGGAGTATTCAGACGTTGGATG
This sequence comes from Nicotiana glauca, assembly GCA_026770625.1. Classification (NCBI taxonomy): domain Eukaryota; kingdom Viridiplantae; phylum Streptophyta; class Magnoliopsida; order Solanales; family Solanaceae; genus Nicotiana; species Nicotiana glauca. The sequence goes on from MU787097.1 coordinate 61,360, forward strand.
TTATTTCGTCGTTGGCTATTTCATGTAATACCATATTGTGCCGTATGGGTTGTGAAAAGACTTGATACATTTCATGTGTGTTGAGGTTCTGCATAGTGATGGTGCTATGTGATCAGGATGGCTCTCGAGATGCAGATCATTTATTGTACCTTAGTCGTGCTTGATTTTTGAAGCGTATGCCACTATCTGTCTCCCCAGAAATTTTATCTGCGTGCTTGTGGTTGAAGTTTGAGTAATTCACAAGTATGAGCATTTTAGCTCGAAAAGTGAGTCCTTTATAGATTATTATGTATAGATCGAGTGGCATGCCGCCACGAGTATCATGGTTGGATCGGGTTGCACGCCGCAATAGTGTGATGTTAATTAACAGTTTCCCATGTCTATTCTTGTGTTTTTTGTTTCCCATATTTTGAGGAAGGTTCATAACACCTTTTCGGTTGTCTAATTAGTTACGGGTTGAGCTCTGGCGCACCATTCACCGGTTTGAGGCCATGAGCAACTTCACTTCAGATATTATGACTTGTACGCGTAGTCAGAATTGAAATTTGTGGAGTTCGGAGTTGATTTGGAAAGCGAATTCTCATTTCGGACGTTTATAGTTGGGAGAATCTGACTAAGGGTTGATCTTGAGTAAACGACCTCGAAATCGAGATTTGAAGGTTCCAACAGGATCATATGGTGATTTCAAACTTGGGCGTATGTCCGGATTGAGTTTTGGATGACCCAGGAGCATTTCAGCGCCTATTGTGGAAGTTAGCATTTTGGGAAGAATTTCATAAATTTGGGTTGCAGTGCATTTCAGTGTAATAGACGCCCGTTTGGGATTCAGAGTTTATGAATAGCTCCGCATGGTGATTCTGGTATTGGGAGCGCGCCCGGAAGTGGATTCGGAGGTCCCTAGGTCATTTTGGAGTCATTTGGCTAAAGTTAGAAATTGAAGGTTTTGAGAAGTTTGATCAGAGATGGAATTTTTGATATCAGGGTTGGATTCCGATTCCAAGAGTTGGAGATGGTCTGAAATGTGGATTATAACTTGTGTGTAAAATTTGAGGTCAATTGGACATGATTTGATAGGTTTTGACATCGAATATAGAAGTTGGAAATTCTAAAGTTCATTAAGGTCGAATCGGGGTGTGATTCATGATTTTGTTATTGTTTGATGTGATTTGAGGGCTCGGGCAGGTCCGTATTATGTTGTGGGACTAGTTTGTGCGATTGGACAGGGGGGGGGGGTCCCGGGGGGCCTTGGGTGTGTTTCGGGATGGTGCCTGATCATTTTGGACTGTTTTGGACCGCTGTTGCTGGTAGCTGGTTTCCTTCATCGCGAATGCGAAAGGTGTCCTGCGTTTTCGAAGAGGAAAGTTTGAGGCTGCTGAGTTTTGGTCTTCGTGAACGCGAGTTTGAGGTCACGAACGCGAAGGGATTGCCTGAGGGACCTACGCGAACTCGAAGGGCCAATCACGAACGCGTAGAAGGAAAGGGGGAGCTGGGCCTGGAGTCATTTAGCCTTCGGGAAGAAGATCTCCCACCATGAAAGCGAAGCAGTGAAGCCTGGAGCCTTAGCAAACGTGGGGCTTTGATCGCTAATGTGAAGAGGAAAATTGCAGGTAATGCAAGATTGGCATTCGCGAACGCGAGGGGATTTCCACATTCGCGAAGGAGGGTCGCTTAGGCAGTGTTCTTTTAAAATTGGAGTCTTGGCTCATTTTTACTTCATTTCTTCCATGGGAGGCGATTTTGGAGCAATTTTGGAGTGTCATTTCCAGCATCTTCTATGGGGTAAGTGATTTCTTCTCATTGTGAGTTAAATACATGGTCTATATATGAATTTAGACATGAAAATTGTAGAAATTATGGGATTTGGAAGAAAGCCTAGAAAATTGGCATTCTTGGATTTTGACCACGATTTTTGACATGGAATTGAGAATAAATTATATAATTAAATTCTTTAGGTTATAAGTTTATTTTTGAAAATTTTCAGAATTCGGGCACGTGGGCCCGAGAGTAATTTTATCGACTTTTCAAGCGGAGTTGGAAATTATTGTAAATAGGATTATAATGAGTATTAGAGTATGTATTAATGGGTTTTTCATAATTATTGACTAGTTTTGGAGCGTTGGGCATCGGTTTGAGTCGTCGAAAGGGTTTGGGAGCCGGTTATGGAACTTCAGGGTAAGGTAAGTTCCCTTTCTAACCTTGTAAAATAGAATTAACCCCATATGTGAACTAAATTATTGTGTGCTTCTATTCTTGGGGGCTACTTATGCACGAGGTGACGAGAGTCCGTTTGTAGCTACTAGCTATACCTATGTCCGGGTAGTTTTAGGCTTACATCATGCCTTGTTGATATTGCTATGAATTTATGTTTATCTTCTGTCTTGAGAAGGCGAGAGATTGAGTTTTCTTTGTAAATATTTTGAAAGAAGTTGAAATCGAAGAATTTAAGATTTAAAAGGTTTCATTTAAACTTCGTAATTTCGAAAAGAATTGAGGAATATTATAATAGGTTAAAAAATCTATATTTGACAGTATCGCATGTATGTTTTTCGAGCGGGGTAATTCCCTTAAAAAGCTACATGCTGAATTTCCCTTATTTTGAAATAATCAAGAAAGAGATATGATTTTAATGTTAAATTTATATTTGACCGCATCACACGTATGATTAGCGAGCGGGGTAGTTTCCTTATACTACTCTTATGGGATCGGGCCATTTGCATCAGCAGGATTTATGTACCACACTCTTATGGGAGCGGGCCGTTCGCCTAGGCAGGTTAATATATGCAACTATGGTTCGCGCCGTTCGATCCTCGGTAGTACAAAATTTACTTTTATATTGGACCGGACCGTACGCCTCGACATTTCTCATATATATATATATATATATATATATACTTTTATATTGGACCGGACCGTACGCCTCGACATTTCTCATATATATATATATATATATATATATATATATTTCTCATGAAATCGTACGAAACATTTGGCTAGAAGCCAGTGTATCTGAGGATTTTTCCCTGATTTTAGTTATGACAACCTATTGATGATATCCATTATATCTTTATATATATGCTCCCGTTACGGAGGGAACTTGCTAGTTGAGAGCTTGAGTAAAATTATAAAGAGGGGAATTGTACCACGTATTTTATACATGTTAATTTAAATATATTCACTACGTTTTATATATATTCACTTCTTTACTGTATCTGATATTATTGGACCACTAGTAAGTGTCAAAGTCGACCTCTCGTCACTACTTCTTCGATGTTAGAATGGATACCTACTGGGTACGCGTTGCTTTCGTACTCATACTACACTTGCTATGAATTTTTATCGCACATGCACATGTACGTCTAGTGGCATAGTGGGCGCAACGACATGGTTGATACAGAAACTTAGGTGAGCTTTTTATCGCGAGACGACCCCCAGTCAGCAGAGTCTCTTTCAGAGTGTTGAATTTTATTTTCTGTCCAATTTGTATTCCAGACAAGTATTATACTCAATTTTATTTACTAGTGATTGTATCATGCACTTGTGACACCTGGTTCCGGGGTGATTATGGGATATTCAGTTTTGAAATCGGGAAACATTATTATTTATTTTATAAAGTTCATCTCTTACTAGTGGAATTAAAGAAACTTTATGATTTCAAAAATATAAAAAAGAGAATTTAATTAGCTATTTAGTATTGGCTAGCCTGAAAATGATGTCCGGCACCATTACGATCCTTAATGGATTTTGGGTCGTACATCATATGATTACAATTAACGCTTAAAACAAAGTTTGATAATTATTGTATGAGAAATAATTATATCAAAGTTCTTTGGTCTAATTTAAATTTTAAAATAAAATACATTGGACTAAATAGTTAGGGCAAAGATCATTTTTAGCAAGCGGCATAAACTATTTACATCCAGTAGCCGCAAAGAATTATAATATTTTATGTATTTTTTGTATATAACATACATAAATATATGTGTGTATTTGTATACACACACAAAGAATATATATATATATATATATATATATATATATATATATAT
>MU787103.1:0-56239 GCA_026770625.1 Nicotiana glauca
TATTTTTAGTATTTCTCTTGTTTTGTATTTTTTTGATTTTGTATTTATTTCCAAATGTGTTTATTTTATTATTTCTAGATGTATTTTATTATTTATTATTATATTATTATTTTATTTTATCATTATCATTTTTTTTTAAATTTTCCTAGTATTTGTTCTGCCATTTTTGTGATAATTTCCTAATTAATTCCCTTTTTAACTCTTGTACATCCAATTTACCAACGCTGGTATCTCACACGAGTCACAAATTGTTGTAACAAAATTTATTTATTTTGATTTTGGAATTCTTTTACTTGGGGTAAAAATCACGTGCTCGCAGTGGGGGGGTTCACGCCATGGTGCCTGAGGTTGGGGGTATGTTTGGGCATGGTGGTCAGAGAAATGGGGGTCGGGAGGTGGATAGTAGTGTTGCGGTGGGCCATATGGGTTGTGTGGGTAAGTTTGGGGATGGGGGCGTGGTTGGTGATAATATGGTGATGGACCCCTGGACCAAGCTCTCGATTCCACTACTGTAATATCTTTTTTCTTTTTCTTTCCCAATGCCGCTCTGGATAGCCTGGGTAGTTGCTTTAATCGTCGAACAGCTCATTATTTTATTGGACTTGAGACCCTCTTCCACCATACTTCCCATTTTCACTACCTCATTAAAAGTTTTTCCAACTGCCAACTCCAGATGACCATAGTAAGTAGGCACCAAAGCCTGCAGAAAATAATCGACCATCTCGCTTTCCTTCATTAGAGGATCAACTCTTGTGGCCTGTTCTCTCCACCGAAAACCGTACTCTTTGAAGCTTTCCACGAATTCTTCTCAATTTTGGTAAGTGATAGACGGTCCAGAACAATCTCAAGATTATATTGAAAGTGGCCTGCAAATGCCTGGGCCAAATCATCCCAGGTGTACCATCGAGCATGATCTTGCTGCATGTACCATTCCAAAGCAGCACCGCTGAGACTTTGACTAAAGTATGCCATTAATAACTCATCCCTTCCCCCAGCGCCTCTCATCTTACTACAAAATCCCCTCAGATGGGCTACTGGGTCACCATGTCCATCGTACAGATCAAACTTGGGTAATTTGAATCATGTAGGCAATTGGACGTCGGGAAACAAGCACAAGTCCTTGTAGGCCACACTCACTTGTCCTCCTAGACTCTGCATATTTTTGAACGATTGCTCTAAGATTTTCACCTTTCGTATCATTTCCTCCTGCTTAGGGTTTTTTGGAGGCCTCTCTTCTTTAGCTGAGATATCAAGACGGGAAGTATAAGGGTATGGTTTTGGAGGTTTGAAGGTGGGTTCAGGTGGGTAATAGTGGTTCTCCTGGGTTTGGAACAGGGGCTCGCTAGATGATCTGTGTAATGCGGCGGGTGGGGGAGCCACAAACACCTGGGTAGTTGGTGGTGGAGGGCATGGGATTTGTTTGGATGGTGGAGGTGGTGGTGTTTGGGAAGTAGTTGCGTAGTATTGCTGGTAGGTGGGGTAGGCCGGAGAGGAATTCACTGTATGAGGATCTTGTGGATGAGATAATGGTGGGATATAGGCAGGGTTAGCAGGGTAGGCTGGTAGTGGGTGTCCCTTTGCCCAAGCCTGGTACATTTCGGCCATCTGTTGCTTCAATTTATACATCTCCTCTTTCATGGCGTCAACGTCCACTACCTCTTCTTCCCTAGACGGGTCGACAATGCTTGCTTCTAACTCTTGGCTGACCATTTTTTATGTGTCCTTAGAGCGGGTGTTATATGAGTGGGTTGCCAAAATGCCAGTCAACTTAACCACTTTCCTGGACTCATCATCAACAACAATGTTGTTAGTGGCTAGGGCATCAACAAATATATAACCGCACATTTGGGGTATGAATGCACCTAGGCAGTTAATGGTTTCTATTATGCATTTGCTCGACTGCTTGCGTCATCCCGGCTTTATTTATTCCCGATTGTGACTTCTTTTAATTCTTACCTTTGTTTCTTTTTGCTTCGCCATTGTTTCTTCGTTGTGGATTTTTCTCTTTTGTTTTTCTTTTTCTCTCCTATTTTTTTTCCTTTCCTTTTCCTTGTTTTTCCGCTTCTTCTTTTCTTTTTGTCTTTTTTATTCTCACTTTATTTTCTCTTTTCATATGGCTACGGTCGGATCCTATGGAGATTGCCTACGCATCACCCTCGCCTGAATCAGGCCATATACAAAAAAAGGAAAAAATGTTTTTGTAATTTTCAATTTTACCGATAGCAAATATTTCGATTACAAAGACTCAAGACAGATGCATTAGGACAGCTAACAGACTCTAAATGACAAGATGAACTACAAACTCCACCATCAATTACTCTATTTCAAAATGAGAATACAGACTGATCCAAAACAAAAATACAAACTCAGACAACTGACAGACTTTAGTAAAAGGAATTACAGACTCAAATGACAATCATGAATACATTAAAGCTCCTGGTGCCCGCGGGACATCGTTCGGTCTCGCCGCGGGCCTATATGCAAGTTCCCCTTGAAGTCTGTCCAGGTCATTCATTATCTGTTTCACAAATATCATCACCGATTCAAAGAAGGTAGTCTAAGTCATGTTCTCGCACATTTGGCATTTCCTGGTAATGTAGTGAGCAATAGTTATTATTCTTTCTCTGATTATGCCTTTTTCCTGAAGCAACCGCCCTATCTGTTGGGCTTTGGCCTCCAAAGTATGCTGATTTCGTTCCTGGAGTTGTTGCAAATCCATTTCTAATTGTGCTAATGCTGTGTAGCAGTGCTCTCTTTCGACCTTGAATTCTTTTTCCTATTTGATCATTTTATTCTCTTTGGCGATGACCTTTGCCCTTAATCCCGTGACCTCAGTATCGTATTCTTCTCTCAACTGCTTAACTATGTGGGCTCGTTCTTCCGCATTTTTAGCCAATTATTTTCGAACTCCGGCTAATTCTCTTCCCGCTTTGTTGAGGTCAAAACTGTAGTCATCCATTTTTTGCCTAAGGTTTTCTATAAGTTTCACATCTTTGGCACTCCTTACAGGATTTTCGGCCGCTATTTTCATCTTTTGGATTTGGGCTCGTAAGGCTTCATTCTCCTTGGCCAATTTCTTTTTCTCGCCCTCGTCCGCCGCAGCTTGCACGCTATTTTCAAACTTAAGGTCTTGGACCCGCTTTTCCAATTCTCCTAATTTGGCTTTGTATTCATTTTCTTTGGCTAACCAAGCCCACTGTTCTTGCGACGATTCAGTAAATTCCTCGAGGTGAGGCCTTATGGCTGGCCTCCCAAAAGAAACTTCCCTTCTATACCAAGCATGATAATCAAGTGACACTTCTCCTTTAGCTCGATCTCGGAAATAGGTGTTCGCCGCCAAATATTGACATTCGCTCCAGACCTGGCGAACCTTTGCTTCAGGAAATTGGCCATCGGGACCAATCTCAACCACTTGCATACTAAGGTCGTCGTCCTTCGAAACTATCTGGCATCTCCCGAGTTGCCTCAAAACTCGGTACGGGGCGTAAGGCTGAATGCTTCTGAGACCCATCAAGAGGAAATACGGCCTTGCTGCTGGCATATATATGATTTCATCAACAGGCAACCATCCAAAAGTCCACTCTATTTGACGGGCAGTGAGGGACCGAAAGTATGTTGTCCAGCCCGTGAATCCTTCAGGCAAGTTGACCTCCTTAATCCTCGTATAAAACTCCTATATGCAGGTTTTGTCAGTAGACCCATTACTCAGGAACTGGGGACGAAGGCACAGCTGTTCGGTCATCCACATTTGCAACAATAGATTACACCCCTCGAAGAAGTCTCCTCTGGCTTTGCAGGCTGTAAGGGCACAGAAGATTTCGGCTAATAGCATAGGTGCAAGAGTGTTTTTGACTTGAGTCATTAAAGTGCTGGCGACCCCCGCGATTTTTATGTTGATGTTACCATCCTTCCTTTGGAAGACCAAAAGCTCCAAAAAGACCACCATGAAAGCGACACGTCTATGTTCCTCCCATTTTTGGCGGTTTCCTTTGCTACATATCTTGCTTTCCAGTTTGTTGAACCCCCCGATGTGGCCATATCTGTGGTATATGAAGTGTGGGGTGCAAAATCCATTCGCCAAATTCGTGTTGTGAACCGTCCTAATTATCTTCAGAGAGTCTAAGAATCTGTGTATAGCTACTGTTCTCGGGGCAACCAAGTACTTGTGCCTTAAAGGAACCTCGGCACTTCCGATGTATCCAGCTATTTCCTCTAGGGTCAGAGTGAGCTCAAAGTATAAGAAATGGAACACATTGTGTGTCGGGTCCCAACACGTGACCAAAGCTCTGACGATGTCTCCCCGAGGCGCGATCTCCAATAAATCGGTAAGCCCTTTCAAATATTTATTGACCTCGCTCTGTCCTTCTTTTCCCAGATCATTCCACCATAGACGCAACTCCAAAGGGATTTTATTTGTGATTGAGAAAGGTTCGTTTTGAATTATGCTCATCCTACACATTTATTAAGGTGATTTATTCACTTATTTTGACCCAAAGGAAAAATGACACCATTCTTTTCATTCAAATTTTGATTCAAAATAAAAAGCTGGTTTCGCGGATACGGCCTTTCAGCATTTCGGGTGAAGATTTTAAGGCTATGCCTGCTAACCATTCAAAAATGACTCAGGGTGACCTATTCAAAAATGACTCAGGGTGGCTGTTCTTGCAAAAACAGCCTTCCGATGCCCTTTTAGGGACATTCGGCTTATTTTAGGCAAGAATGGCATCACCCGACTTATTGGATAAAAATTAAAATTTCGGTATTTTGGCTATTTGCAAAAGGGGTGGTTGGACCCGATGAGGGTTTCCTACGTATCTCACATCTGGTGAGAATCAAACCAGCATAGTTCGGGCAAATAAAACTAACTATTTTCGAAAACAAAAGTCTTTTTCGTTGGCAAATACACTATTTCTGAAAACAAGACTCTTTTTATATTTTCCTTTCAGTGGCAAATAAAACAAACTACTTTGCAAATAGAACTCTTTTTTTTCTTTTCCATTGGCAAACAAACTATTAAAAATACTTTTCTTTTTTTTTTTGTTCTTTCATTTTTCTCAACAATCCGGCAGAGTTTCGGCGCTACTTGGACATTGGTTTTTCTAATATAAGTAATTAACTCTCTACACTGCTATTTTCTCTTTTTCTTTTTTTTTTCCAACTTTTTCAGATATTCAAAGTCGGTCAGCATGCGAGTCCGAAACAAATAAACGTACACACAACACGTAAGATGCATCAGGATGGTCGTTTCATTTCAGGTTACCTGTCCTAGACGAACCCAACCCCTGTTTTGAGTCCCCTAAGTCATATGCACGTGTTGCAAATACGCGTTCCTACTAGAGATCCAGCATGAAGTCAAGTTATTCTAGGTTCAAAACCTGGGTATATGTTCTAGACTGTGTACCCGAGCGGACGACTCAAGTCGAGGAGGGGGCTATGTACCGGGAACCAAAAGGCCATCCGGCTTAGTAACTTGTCCGGCCTCTTTCTTATTTCAGGGTATGACACTAACAGAATAGGGAGTCTCAACCAGTAAGCACATCCGCGGAGGTGAGAAGAGAAGGGTTTCGCCACAGTTTATATATAGTTCAGATAATATCAAAGCGGTAAAGCATTTAGCACGTTTAGCATGAAACGTGTAGGAAAATCAGATAAAGCCAAACATAACAATTATTCTAAGCTCAAATTCTTAAACCCTAAACCAAAGTTCTGGGTTTGTTTTCCCCAGCAGAGTCTCCAGAGCTGTCCCACCTCCTTTTTCACTACACCCGCAAGGGCGTAAAGGAGTTTTTCCAATTAAAGGACAATCGAAACGGGATTCGTTTATTAAGAGATTTAGAGTCGCCACTTGGGAGATTTATGGTGTCCCAAGTCACTGGTTGAATCCCGAATCGAGGAAATTATTGACTCTGTTAATAGTCCGCGATCCAGAAATCCGAGTAAGGAATTCTGTTAACCCGGGAGAAGGTGTTAGGCATTCCCGAGTTCCGTGGTTCTAGCACGGTCGCTCAACTGTCATATTTGGCTTATTTATTTGATTTTAGCACATGTTTTTGGATTTATGTCTTTAGCTTTGAACCGCTTTTATTATTATTAGTTATTTTAAGAGAATCGCAACGTCGTGAAAACATGTCTCAAATCGCGTCACATAAATGCACCCGCAATTTTTGATATATTTCAACTTCGTTGAGATTTGGATTTGGGTCACATAAATGTGCACCCGTATTTAAGAGGGTAAGAATTATTAAAAACACGCCTAAAGTGACTAACGCGTTATTATCTTTGGGGAAGGCTGTGAAATTCGCTAAACGGCCCATCCCGAAGTCTAAGTATTTGTATAAACAATTATCGAGGGCCCCGCAATTTGTTTGTTCTGTTTGGCGAAGCTCATCTCATTTTGTTATTTAAAAAAAACAAACCTAAAAGCAATCTATACTTTTCTATTTAATTCGTCTCTAAGAATAAAGAAGGATGTCCTAATTAATTAGTATGTCAATGTATTATTACTAGAATATTTGAGCATGTATTGAATTCAGCGTTTGGGCCTGTGATGATGGGATCCAGGTCCAGTGCATGCTGAGGCAGACATTCTAGCTACAGAGCTAAGTGGCAATTTTGGGCTTGGCGTAGGAGCCCAATAGGATAAAGGTTCCAACGCCATTCTATTCTAACTAGTTAATTCAAGGTCATTTGAGGTCCAGGCCCAGTTGTGAGCCATTGCTTGTGTAACAGAGCTCACAGCCTTGCTTCTAAAACTTAATGAGTCATCATTGTCTGTGTGACGCCAATGATTAAATCAACACTAACTAAAACAATCAGAAACGCCAAAAATTAAATCAATTACAGGAACCAATTATCATATGCTAACGTGAACTACATATTCAAAATTCCTCATATAACTAAATTTCAATCCAATTACTACGAAATTTAACAGGGACTTAACTACTACTAGCGTGAACCATTCTATTAACCTAACAGGAAACCAAAATTTCATATGAATCTGATAATCAGCAGTTTACACAGTCCATTTCAGTTCATTTATACAAGGTAAACTCAAATCGAAAAGTAAAGCTAAACAAAGGTAAATCATCTATTAACTATCCTACTAAGACAGCTTGACCACATAAATTTCCGAAAAAAAAACGAATGGTTGCTATATTTCACTGTAGCATTTCAACTTCAAGGCTGTATCAATACAAGGTTCAAATGTGTACCTGGAGGTTGAAATATAGAAGAAATGAGAGGTCAGTAGCAGTAACAGAGCAGCAGCCAAACAGAGTTTCACCCACAACACGATACCACAGTAAACAGGAGTGTTTTAGAGATGAATAAATAGCAACAGATCAACCAGAACAGTTCAAGTTACTCAAAATCGAGCTTAGGAAAACCATAGATTACTTTAAACCACCAGAACTAGCCAGCGACCACTTGAACACATTCAAATAAACTCAAAAGTGAAATCACATGATCCAGCACACTTCAGCGACTAGAAATATCCAATGATGACTTGAATAAATCCCTAAACCTCCAGATGGCTATGAATTTGAAAATCACCTAAGGAAGGCACTGGAGGCAGTGAATTATTTTCGATTTTTTCTATTTTTTGTTGTTTTTGGATTTTGAATGTTTGAGTTTCAAGTTTAGATTTGAAAATCAGAAAGATTTTTTTCTGGGGAAATTTTTGGGCTTCCAAAACATGTAAATCAAGGCAGGGGGCTGCCTTTTATAGGCACATTTTAGGAGGAAGCTTCTAGATCCTCCTCACATTTTTCCCCCTCTTTATTTTCAGAAATTGGCTATTAGACCCTAATTTTATGACTTGTTATCCAAGTTACTGGATTAAAAATGCAGAAACTTACACTTAAGACCCCTTCTAGAAGGATCTAGAGTGTTCTAACCTTGTTTTCTACCTTTGGAATGCCTATACTACCCTTACTAGAGTTTTACAATTACCAAGTCTTAATAAACCAGCCATTTTGTGTGCCTAAACTACCCTTGATTGCCTCTAAAATTACCAACCCAACCACACCCCTTTACTTTAGTTAAAAAATCAACTATAGTTAATCCTAATGAGTCTAAATCAGCTATAACCAATCAACAAAACTAAAATTTAACTCTAACTAATACTAACCTTTGAACTAATGAGCAGTAAACTGTTAAGAACCCAGTAAAATATCATAATAACACTCAACAAACCTATGATTAACTAACACAATAAACTACAAAACTAATTCATGAATTTAGACTACTATCAGTAAGAACAGAGGAGGAATCAAAACGAAAATTTAAACGATAAAACCACAAATATTGATTACTGCCAAAACGGGTATAAGGAAAAGATGAACAAATGAAAATTATATTCAAATTAACTAAAGAAGTAGGAGAAACTCACCCATGCAAGGCTGGAATGGAGATTAAAGAATCGATTCGAGCCCCGAAATAATGTTAATCCTTTGTTCTACTCAAAGAAAAAGCGAAAAACGTTATTTCATGGCTCGAATCCAATACCAGACTCGAAAAAATAGGCAAAATCGAGCAAAGGTGCACTCCTAGGGTTCTGCCTTCTTTACGATTCGAGATTCGAGCAGTTCCGGTGGTATTCGAAGGGAAATGGTTGCGTATTTGGGCTGAGGAAGTTAAGGAGATTCAGGGGGGTAAGTTTGGTCGAATTTGGATAAGTTTGCGTTTTGGCCGGACTTTTCGATTTAAGATTCGAGAGTTTTGGTTAGGAATTGAGGGATGGTATTTGGGGATTTGGAAATAGGAGGAAAAGGGGAACTTGTGGTGAAATTTTTGGCGGATTCGGAGCATCGCCGCCGGCGGAGGCGATTTCCGACCGACGGCGGAGATACGGCGGGGGTACGGTGGTGATACACCGGCAGCTGGAGATGGGGAGGGGGGTACGAGGAGGGTGATATATGTCTTAGGGTTTATGGAAATTTTCGGACACTCTTATTTTAATTCATGAATCAATCCGGGCCGTTGGATTTGAGGGTATGAACGGTTGTGATACATTGACGCCAAAACGACGTCGTTTTGGGCATCTCTGGACCGGATCAGGGACTGGATTGGGCTGGAGTGGATTGGAGTGGGCTTTTTGGGTACTTGGGCTTAGTTTAGTCCGAATTTTGGAGGGTTTTTGGGCTAGAGACTGGATTTTGGCCCAAAAATTGGTCTTTTATCAATACCGCCCTTTTATTCTCCCCCCCCCCCTTTTTTCCTTTTTGTATTTATTATATTTATTTTTTGTATTTTATTTATTATTATTTTTGATTTTCTGATTTTATTATGTACAATAAAAGTCCCAAATTAGATCTAAGATAATACTAATTAACTAATTCCTAATTTAATAGAGAACTGAATCAAAAAATGTAAAGTGTAAAATTTAAAATTGTGAAAAGACTATTTTTGTTATTTTTCTCTTGTTTTAGTAATATTAATTGACAAAAAATATAAAATCGAATTTTAAACGTAAGTGTACTATTTTTGTACTTTTTATGAATTATAGCAACTATAAATGCACACAAAATGCAAATAAGACACAAAATCATGCAATTAATTCCTAAAAATTCAAATAATAAAAGAAAAATTCTAACTCTAAAGAATTTATAGGAGTAAATTAAGCGTGGCAAAAATCACGTGCTCACACCGCTAACATCAAAATCATCAAATTTCACCAAATCAAAGCCTAAGTTTATCAAATTCTTCTGAAACTCACATTCGATCAAAAACCCGACCTAACCACCTCCGATTCAACTGAAATTTTGCACACACGTCACAAATCACCTAATGAAGCTACTGCAACTCTCAAAATTCCATTCCGACCCTCGGATCAAAATCTCACCTATCAACCGGATATCGCCAAAGTGCTAACTTCGCCAATTCAAGCCTAATTCTACACCTAACCTCCAAAATTACTTCCGATTGCACTCCTAAGCCTCAAATCATCCCCCGAAGCTAATTGAATCGTCGGAAATCACATCCGAGCCCTCTAACTCATAAGTCAACTTTCGGTTGACTTTTCCAAACCAACCTTCCCTTAAAGAGACTACTTGCCCCATTTCCTACCAAATCCAATCCGAATCAACTCAAACTCATCCAACACACATAATAAATCATGAAGAAGCAATAAACGGGGAAAACAGGACGGAAACACATGAGACGACGGGTCGAGTCGGGTCGTCACATCCTCCCTAACTAAAATAAATGCTCGTCCTCGAGCGGGTCAAGAAACATACCTGAAGTCTCAAATAGGTGAGGGTATCTACTCCGCATCTCCTGCTCGGTCTCCCAAGTAGCCTCCTCCACGGGCCGACCTCTCCATTGTACCTTCACCGAAGCTATATCCTTCCATCTCAATTTCCGAACCTGACGACCCAAAATAGCCACTGGCTCGACATCATATGTGAAATCCTCATCCAACTGAACTGTGCTGAAGTCTAAGACATGAGACGGTCCCCAACATACTTCCGGAGCATGGAAACATGGAATACCAGATGAATGCTCGACGAGCTGGGTGGCAAAGCAAGCATATAGGCCACCTCCCCAATCCTCCTAAGCACCTCAAAAGGTCCGATGAACCGCGGACTCAGCTTCCCCTTCTTTCCAAACCTCATCACACCCTTCACGGGTGAAAACTTCAGCAAGAACTTCTCACCCACCGAGTAAGATACATCTCGAACCTTCCGGTCTGCATAACTCTTCTGAAGCAACTGAGCTGTGCGAAGTCTCTCCTGAATCACTTCGCTCTCTCTAAGGCATCCTGGACCAAATCTGTCCCTAGCAACCTAGCCTCGTCGGGCTCAAACCAACCGACTGGAGATCTACACCGTCTCCCATATAAGGCCTCATACGGCGCCATCTGAATGTTAGACCGATAGATGTTGTTGTAGGCAAACTCTGCAAGAGGTAGAAACTCATCCCAAGAACCTCCCAAATCAATCACACAGGCATGCAACATATCCTCTAATATTTGAATGGTACGCTCGGACTATCCATCCGTCTGAGGATGAAACGCTGTGCTCAACTTTACCTGCGTACCCAACTCTCGCTGAAAAGTCCTCCAGAACTGGGAAGTAAACTGAGTGCCTCTATTCGAGATAATAGTAACTGAAACCCCATGCAATCGAACAATCTCATGAATAAAGATCCCTGCCAGTCACTCCGAAGAATATGTAGTACACACTGGAATGAAATGCGCGGACTTGGTCAGCCGATCCACAACCACCCAAATCGAGTCGAACTTCTTCAAAGTCCGAGGAAGACCACTCACAAAATCCATAGTAACTCTCTCCCATTTCCACTCAGGAATAACCATCTGCTGAAGCAAACCGCCCGGTCTCTGATGCTCATATTTTACCTGCTGATAATTGAGACACCGATCCACAAATCCCACAATGTCCTTCTTCATTCTCCACCACCAGTAGTGCTGTCTCAAGTTCTGATACATCTTCGCGGAACCCGGATGGATGGAATACCGCGAACTGTGGGCCTCCTCAAGAATCAAATCTCTAAGCTCATCCACATTGGGCACACAAATCCGGCCCTGTATCCTCAACACACCATCATCACCTATAGTCACATCTCTAGCATCTCCGTGCTGAACTCTGTCCCTGAGGACAAGCAAATGCGGATCATCATACTGGTGCTCTCTGATGCGATCATACAAGTAAGACCGAGAAACCACGCAAGCCAATACCCGACTGGGCTCTGAAATGTCTAGTCTCACCAACCGATTGGCCAAAGCCTGAACATCAACTGCAAAGGGCCTCTCCCCAACTGGGATATACGCCAAACTCCCCATACTAACTGCCTTTCGGCTCAAAGCATCGGCCACTACATTGGCCTTTCCCGGATGATACAAAATGGTAATATCATAGTCCTTAAGCAACTCAAGCCACCTCCGCTGCCTCAAATTAAGATCCTTTTATTTGAACAAATGCTGAAGACTGCGATGATCGGTGAATACCTCACAAGATACTCCATATAGATAGTGCCTCCAAATCTTCAAGGCATGAACTATAGAAGCCAATTCTAAGTCATGAACAGGGTAGTTCTTCTCATGGGGCTTCAACTGACGAGAAGCATAAGCAATCACTCTACCCTCCTGCATCAATACATAGCTAATCCCGACTCTCAAAGCATCACAATAAATGGTGTAAGAACCTGAAGCTGATGGCAAGACCAATACTAGAGTTGTGGTCAAAGTTGTCTTAAGCTTCTGAAAGCTCTCCTCGCACTCGTCCGACCATACAAACGGAGCACCCTTCTGCGTTAACTTGGTCAAGGACGAGGTAATATATGAGAAACCCTGGATGAACTGGCGATAATAACCCGCCAAATCGAGGAAGATATGAATCTCTGTGGCTAAAGACGGTCTAGGCCAACTCTAAATCGCCTCAATCTTCGTTGGATTGACCTGAATACCATCACTGGACACCACGTGTCCCAAGAAAGCCACGAAACTAAGCCAAAACTCACACTTGGAAAACTTGGCATACAACTGCTCCTCCCTCAATCTCTGTAATACAACTCGCAAATGCTCCGCGTGCTCCTCCTGACTATATGAGTATACCAAAATATCATCAATGAATATAATAACAAACAAATCTAGATATGGCCGAAATACACTGTTCATCAGATGCATGAACGCTGCCGGGGCATTAGTCAGCCCGAAAGACATAACCAGAAACTCATAGTGACCATATCTAGTCCTGAAGGCCGTCTTAAGAATGTCTGAATCCTTGGTCTTCAACTGGTGATAGCCCGAACGGAGATCAATCTTAGAAAACACCCTCGCTCCCTGAAGCTGGTCGAATAAATCATCGATGCGAGGCAGGGATACTTGTTCTTCACTGTTACTTTGTTCAACTGGCTGTAGTCAATGCACATTCTCATTGTGCCATCTTTCTTCTTCACAAATAACACAGGTGCACCCCACGGTGACACACTAGGCCGAATAAACCCCTTTTCTAGGAGTTCGTGAAGCTGATCTTTCAATTCTTTTAACTCCACTGGTGCCATACGGTACGGGGGAATGGAAATGGGCTTGGTGCCCGGCACCAGGTCAATACCAAAATCAATGTCCCTGTCTGGGAGCATACCCGGCAGGCCTACAGGAAATACATCAGGGAAATCCCTCACAACGGGAACAGAATCTATACTGGGAGCCTCAGCTCTAACATCACGCACGAAGGCCAAATATGATAGACAACCCTTCCCAACCATACGCTGGGCTTTCAAGAAATATATAACCCTACTAGGGACATAGTCAGTCATACCACGCCACTCGATCCTCGGAACACCCGGCCTAGCCAAGGTGACTGTCTTTGAATGACAGTCTAGAATAGCATGACACGGAGATAACCAGTCCATGCCCAGAATAACATCAAAGTCTACCATGCTCAAAAGCAATAAATCAACTCGGGTCTCCAGACCCCCAATAGTAACAAGACAGGACCGATACACATGGTCCACAACAATAGTATCACCCACCGGGGTAGATACGTGCATAGGTAAAGCAAGACACCCCCGGGTCGTACCCAAATGATGAGCAAAATATGATGATGCATAAGAATAGGTAGAACCGGGATCAAATAAGACAGAGGCATCTCTGTGGCAAATTGAAATAATACCTGTGATAACAACATCTGATGCAAGGGCATCTGTCTTGCCTGGGATAGCATAAAATCTAGCCTGGTCGCCGCCGCCTGATCGGCCTCCGCCCCTAGGGTGACCCTTGGCTGCCTGACCTCCGCCCCTCTTTGACCGGGCTGGTGCTGAAGAAACCGAGGCAGAAGACGAGGGCTAATCCCTCTGCTGAGACTGACTACCATGACGTCGAGGACACTGCCTCCTCACATGGCCAAACTCGCCACACTCGAAGCAAATACCAGATGCTGGAGAAGGGGACTGAAGGGAACCCCTCGCACCAGAATGACCAGCCGATGCGCTCTGCGCAGAAGAACCTTGAGCTGAAAGGGCATATGATGAGCTTTGATCTGGGAGGGCACTAAGTGAAGAGTGGTCCTACTGGAACCCCTGATGACCACGGCCTGAATATGCCCCACGATACTCGGGACGAGCCGACTGATGAGGCCTGAAAGAACGACCTCTGCTTTGCTGAACCTGGTCCCTAGATGGAGCACCACTGAAGCTACCCGATCCACAAGGCCTCTTGGACTCCCTCTCCTCTCTCTCCTAACGGTGAGTCATCTCAATATCACGAGAAATATCCACTGCATCCTCAAAGGTATGACTCTGAATCCTCACTCGGGTCATCAAAATACGGATGAGATAAATAAGTCCGTCCACAAACCTCCTAATCCTCTCTCGATCAGTCGGTACCATCCATGGAGCATAACGAGCCAACTCTAAAAATCTCACCTCATATTGTGACACAGTCATATCTCCCTGATGAAGCCACTCAAACTGTCTCTGTAGCTCCTCCCTCTGAGACTGCGGTACCCACTTATCCAGGAAAAGAGTGGAGAACTCCTACCATGACAAAGGCGCTGCACCCACCGGCCTACGCTGCTCATATGCCTCCGACCAAGTGAAAGCTGCTCCAGAAAAATGAAAGTAGTAAATGATACCCTGCTCGACTCCAAGATCCCTGTTGTCTGAAGCATACGTCGACACTTGTCGAGAAAACCCTAGGCATCCTCGCTCGGAATACCACTGAAAGTAGGAGGGGAGAGCCTACTGAACCTCTCAAGACGATGCTGCTCATCATCTGGCATAGCTGGAATCACATCATCCTGAACCGGTGCAACCGGCTGAACTGGGGCAACCTGCTGAACTGGTGGTGCCTCTGGTGTCTGCAAACCCTGCACTACCTGCACAGGCATGCTAGCGGCGGGGGTCTGATTACCTCCCCCAGCCTGCAAATTAGCTACTGCAGTAGTGGCTGAGACTGCCTGAGCCAGGCCAGTGCAAACTAATAGAATTTGAGCTAGGGCCTCCTGAAGACCCAGAATCACAATAGACACAGCTAGTGCCTGAACAGGTGCTTCTAGAGTCTCTACAGCTGGAGCCTGATCCTAAGCCGGGGCAACTGGTGGGTCAACAGGTGCTGCCCCCTCGGCTCTGCCTCGACCACGACCGTGTCCACGGCCTATGGTGGCCTCAGTAGGTTGTATAGGTGGTCGTCCACCATGTCCAGTAGCACGGGTTCTTGCCATCTGCGAGAGAATAGGATAACAGAATTTAGTTCTCGGATCAACAAAGTCGCACGATAAAAATTCCAAGAATATGAAGTTTCCTAAAGGTTCTGCAGCCTCCCGAGGATAAGTACAGACGTCTCCGTACCGATCCGCGAGACTCTACTAAACCGGCTCATGACTCGCGAGACCAAGTAACCTAGGCTTTGATACCAACTTGTCACGACCCCAACCCGGTCATGATGGCGCCCAGCACACTACTAGGGAAGCCCGACCATTTATAACAATAACCCCATTAATTAAACGGATGAAGATAAATGCCATTTAAGTCAAGGCCAAAAATAGTGATAATAATGCGAAAAAATCTAACAAATACAAATACAGCCCATCATGGACCCGGTGTCACGAACATGAGCCTCTAAAATACAGAGTAACATCCTACTACAAAGTCTGCCTAAAAGCTGATAATGCATAAATAAAAGGATAGGGATATAAGGGAGAATCAACGGCTGCGAACGCCATGCAGCTACCTCAAATACTCCCGGAATAAGAACTCTGGAAAGCTGGTCAAAGCTCACTCAACCTGTGAATGCCCTCGATCTGCACATAAGGTGCAGGGAATAAAGTGAGTACTCCGACCCAATGAGTAATAAACATAACTACAGTCTGAAAGTAAGAAAATGCAGAAAATGTACAAAGTAATCTATATCTAATAGTTTAGATCAATATTAGTGAAACGGTAACCAACAAATAATACCGTCAAGGAATAATGCATGAAAAGATGCAACACATATAACGGTACACTCTAGTACCCGCTGCAACGTGCAGCCCGCTCAACTTATTTAACGTCGACGGCGCTCACTGGGGGTGTATACAGCCTCCAGAGGGGCTCCTACAGCCCAAGCACAATATCAGCCATATCGTGGCATTAAACAGGCTCTCGGCCTCAATATATATATTTGTATATATATATATATATATCATCGCTGCGGCATGCAGCCCGATACATATCAAAGGAAAACATCCTCACTATCGGGTCCTCGACCCATCTCAGTCAAATAAGTTCACAGCCAATCGGGCATGACATACTATAGGGATCTCAGCCCTCATATCCTTTTCCATTTAATATTCATGTATAAACATAGTTATTATATTGTTTTTAACAGTTGAAAGCATGACTGAGAGTATATGTTTTGCACACAAGTGAGGAAAACACATAAGGATCCCCTAAGGATTCTACAGGTCGGCACAAGGCCCCAAACACGGCAATAAGCCCAATTCACAGTGATAAAGTATGCGTCTCAATCGCCAATATAATAAAAATTAACACTCGGGATGGGCCAAGTCTCAATCCCCAACAGTAAATGACCCTGCACTCATCGTGGAATGCGTGTCACGCCTCAATATAGCGTTACGATGTGAAACTCCGGGGTTTCAAACCCTCAGAGCAGCATTTACATCTATTACTCACCTCTAGCCGGCCAAAGACTAGCTGACAATGCCCTTTCCTCTCAAATCGACCTCCTCGCGCGTCGAATCTGGCCAAAACCACAATGAATACATTACAATAGGCTAAGGGAATATAACCCAATCGAAAAGACTCGAAAAATACCAAAAATCACGAAATTTGCAAAACCCGAGCCCCGGGCCCACTTCTCAAAAGTCAGAAATTTTTACACCAAAATGTCCCTTATCTCGCCACGAGTCTATACATGTAAAATTTATCAAAATCGGAGTCCAAATTCTCCCTGAAATCCCAATTTTTCATTCAAAAACCCAAGCCTTAGTTCTTCCCTTTTTAATCAAATTCCATGAATTTAGGTGTTGAAATCACAATTAGATGATGTTTTTAGGCCATAGGACTTACCTCCAATTGATTCCCAGTCAAAACCCTCTTAAAATATCATCAAAAGCTCCCAAGTTCGCTTAATAATGGTGGAAAATAAACATGGCTCGCGGATGAAATATTATTAAAACCCTTCTGCCCAGCTGATGAATCCTTCTTCGTGAACGCAATGGCCCTCTCGCGTTTGCGGTGGCCAAAAATCCACGAGGCCACTTTTACTCTACGTGAACACGGAGCCCGTCCCGCGAACGCGATGCTCTGCCTGGCCCAACTACGCGAACGCGTAACCCTGGTCGCGAACGCGAAAAGCAATGACCAGGGGCCCCCAAACTCCCTCTACGCGAACGTGGGGTCCCAACCGTGAACACGAAGACCAACGGCCTCAGACCTACGCGAACACGGCCTATGCCTCGCGAACGTGAAGGCAAAAATTGGCCTGCAACTGCTGTGAAAAATCTGCAACTCCTCAACTCCTCGAAACTCTCCGTTAGCTATCCGAATTCACCCCAAGGCCCGCGGGACCTCAACCAAAAGTACAGATATGATCTATTACCTTATTCAAACTTGACTCGAACCATCAAAACATTACCGCTAACATCAAAATCATCAAATTTCACCAAATCAAAGCCTAAGTTTATCAAATTCTTTCGAAACTCACATTTGATTAAAAACCCAACCTAACCACCTCCGATTCAACTGAAATTATGCACACACATCACAAATCACCTAATGAAGCAACTGCAACTCTCGAAATTCCATTCCAACCCTCAGATCAAAATCTCACCTATCAACCGGATATCACCAAAATTCTAACTTCGCCAATTCAAGCCTAATTCTACACCGAACCTCCAAAATTACTTCCGATTGCGCTCCTAAGCCTCAAATAATCCCCCAAAGCTAACCGAATCATCGGAAATCACATCCGAGCACTCTAACTCATAAGTCAACTTCCGGTTGACATTTCCAAACCAACCTTCCCTTAAAGAGACTAATTGCCCCAATTCCTACCAAATCCAATCAGAATCAACTCAAACTCATCCAACACACATAATAAATCATGAAGAAGCAATAAACGGGGAAAACGGGATGTAAACACATGAGACGACGGGTCGGGTCATCACAATTGTTGAGCTAAAAATGTTTAAGGATAGATTGAAGGTTGATGAAATCCTCTATAAAAAGACCTTAAAGACTTAATGCACACCTAGTTTTTTGATGGAATGCTCAAACGAGCTAAGACTATGAATGTCTTCCTAATTTGTGTTCATTTTTGTTATATCTCAAAATAGATTGGGATTGCTAGGATTTTCGGAACGTTGTAGTAACTTAAGGGAAAGCTCAACCAGGTATGTGGGCTAAACTTTATCTCTCAGAATTGAATTCCATAATGTTTCCGTAAGTTTTAGTATGATCGGTCCAAACCCCTGATTTCTACATTTCGAGTTATCCCCTATGAACTCATAAACTTGACTATGTCAAACGAGCCTGATATTGAATGATCGAAGATTAATGTATGGGTTGCTTATTAAGAATTGTATGGCTTTGAGTTGTATTTTAAATGAAAACTGGTATACCAACTAGGTGAGTAAAACACAATATGATTAATACTCCTAATTGCTCGTATGTGTACTAAATATCTTGATTAATTGTGTCTAGTTGATGATAAACTATAAAGATATTTTAAAATGAACTAAATGAACCAGGGAAATAGAGTGTGGATAACGCCTATAATTGTGCCTAGAGAGGCCTATGAAATTAGAAAATATATGAATCAGATTACGAAACGAGCCTCGACTCAACTATTTTAAGATGACTTAAAAAGTAGAATTTGCTTATATTGGGTTATGTATGGTTAAACCCCCTTCTTCTTAGAATCAAACCCCGGACATCCGTGAAATTAGTGTAAGCCCCTAAATGGATCATGCTATAATCGTTTGCTCTATTTTGTTATTTTGATAGATTCATGTTCAATGATTGTCTAACTGCTTGGAATGGCTGATCTTCCTATGTGAGCATGTTTGATAATGTAGAATATGTGTGAGAAAGGTTAAGAACTCATATCAAGAAATTGAATAAAGGCTTCGTGCCAATTCATATGTGAAGTATCTACATGTTTAGGATTCCTGGCTTTTCCCTTGCGTATGAACATGCCTTATATGATAGGACTTATTATTGCTATGATGATGTTGTTGAACATGTAAAAAGGGAACTTGAATTGTGAAATGCGGTCAAAGGCCAAGACCGATGTGATATATGAGGTTACGCGTGCCATGTAATGAAAGATTGAAAGGAAATATGAATTGAGATGAACGATTGAAAGGATGATGTCTCAAGTGAGATGGCCTAGCCGATCTAGCCATGATCAGAGACCGTGCCGCACACATGGTGATAATTGTTCGGAATTGATTGATTGAAATTATGGAAATGGATGATGCCTCAAACGAGATGACCTAGCAGGTCGGGTCGAGATCAGAATCGTGTAGGAACACAATGGTATTGTGGATTGTGGCATATGGCACTGAGATTATCAAACCTAAATAAGATGGGAACTTGTACGAAAATTATGTGATCCTTAGCTAATATTTTGATTTGTGTTGAAGCTCTTATTGTATATCATGAAGGCCTCCCTTCTTGATTTCTTATTGTTTCATTGTTCGCTCTATTAAGATTGGTGTACAAATATGTATTACTTTCGTATGTTGAAAATTGTTATGTTTCAATTAGGCATTTAAATATTATTGATTATGACTTGTTGTTTCTATGGCTTTCCTCTTCTTGTATGGTTATTCTATTTTAAAAGATGATTTTTAGCTTTACATACTAGTACTATTCAACAGTACTAACGTCCCTTTTTGCGGGGGGCGCTGCATCTTTAATAGATGCAGGTGGTTTCATAGTAGGCGACAGTGATCAGTGATAGTGGTACGCTCTTTTCAGCTAACTTGGTGATCCCCATTTTATTTCTGGGTCCTGTGTCATTTGGTTATCATGTACTTTGTATTTTGAGGTATAGCCGAAGCCTTATTATCGGCATTTTCATATTACTCTTCAATTGTACTTAGAGGCTCCGTAGGCAGGTTGTGGGTGTTGTTTGATATTGAAAATTAAATTAGAAATATTGGTATTTGGCAAATGTGTTTTTCTTCATATCTATAAAAATGCTCATATTTTGAGTATTATGATTGAACTAATGGAATCAAAATGAAAGTTTTTAATGAAATATTTACAAAGTATGATTAATGGAGTTAATCTCCTATTTATTCATGAATTATTTTAGGTAGAATGAAACCTTACAGGCTTGCTCGGTTGAATTTACTCGGTTGAGCGCCAGTCGCGCTCCTCGGTTTTTGGGGTGTGACATCTACTTTACCGTACAATTTAAATGTGTTATAATTGCTTAGGTTTATTTCGTCACTACTTATCAGTCCATTGTTTGGACTTATTACTTACTAAGTTGGTGTACTCATAGTACCCCCTGCACCTTGTGTGCAGATCCAAGTATCTCAGGGCACGGTAGCAGTTGTTGACTACTCTTGTCGTGGGTTTTCACGGAAATAACGAGGTAGCTGCCTAGCGATCGCAGTTCCGCCTTTCTCCTTCTTTATCTTCCTTCTAGTATATTTTGGCTATTTCCAGACTATTTTGGTCTTGTTATATTTTAGAACAATTATAGCATTGCTCATAACTTAGTGACACCCGAGGTCGAGTTTTTATTTTCCGCATTTATTTTGGTTTTGACTTTACATCTTTTATGAAATTTAAGTTGAAAATATTATTAAGTTTTAATGAAATGTTAAACTACTTTGGAAATGTGTAGGATGGCCTAGTTTCACGATAGGCGCCATCACGACCGGGTTAGGTATTGGGTCGTGATAATTTTACTTTAATTAATTATGAAAAATAAAAGTGCATAACATCATGGATTGCATGCTTGATAAAAAAAATAATATATATATATATAAATATAATATCATACATTACTCAAATATTTTACAAAAAAATAATCTATCAATTCTAAATGAAAACGAATGGCATGCAACCTCAAAAGTCAATACTACTAAAGAAAATAAAATGGAACTGAAAATATAACATAAATTCAAACTCCAAAAAATATTAACATATTAATTTTATGTAAAACTACGACATAACATGAAATAAGTTTCAATATAATTTAAGTGAATATAATTTTACTTTTAAAAAAAAATATAAGTCTATCACTTCATTCAACAATTTTAATGACATCACTCAACATATGTCAAGTTTATTAATAACTCATTATTTATAATATTAGGAGGTATCTTAAAACCAGAATAATAGCACAATTATGCTGAACAAAGAAACACAAAAAATATGAGCTGATGCATAGTACCACAAAAAATAAACGTTGAAAATGAGAATATTATTCAAATATTAAAAAAGTATTATATCATTATAACATAGTTAAGTTTGCATATGACCTTATCTAATAACAAAGTTTATCTTTAATGACACCACTCATTATAAGTCAAGTTTGTGGATGACTTATTCTTTCTTAAATTACGGTGTATAATTTTTTTGAAGCATTAGAATAATATAGCTAAGTGTAATTAAAAAACAAATAAAATATGAGAAATTATGTAGAAACACGTAAGATAAAGATTAGGAAATAAGAAATAAGAAAATAAAAGATAAATAAGGTAAAAAGATTAATATTTGACAAAAAAGAATATTCAAAGTTAAAATAAAAATAAATTAAAAAGAATAGAAAGTAAATTAAAAGAAAAGAAAAAAGATTCAAAAAATAATCTTGTAATTACATCATTTAGTTACCAGTAATTCTCAACCCTTCTTTGTTCATTAAAGAGTGTAATTATATTCCTCAATTATGCCTAATTATTAGTCAGACAAACATGTTAAAATTGTATAATTACACTCAAATATAATTACAGGGTGAATTTGTCTAACACGTTGTTTGAATGGTTGTTACGTATCGTTTCATAATGTATCTGTCACGACCCCAGTTCGCCCTCTGTGAACATGTCGTGTCGGCACCTAGTTCCTACGACTAGGTAAGCCTAACAATATGGAAACGAATTACTTACGGAAGTAAATAATTTAAAATTGAACAACTAGAAGAAACAGTGTATATAAATGTCGCTCGGCACATACAACTCAATATCACGGAAGCCTACAATATCATCCCAAAACCCGAAAACTCACGGGAACACAAGCTAACATAATGTAATACGCTGCTCTAACTCCAGAATGTCTAGAACAATAGTAAGAAAGGAAGGCTAGCTGCTAAAAGATAGAATAAGATAGAGACTCTTTGGTCTGCGAACGCGACAAGTGTAACTCGAAGTCTCTGCTAGATCTCTTCGCCTCGAGGGTGATATGTCTGGGTACAGGTACCTAGATCTGCACATGAAAAATATGCACAGAAAGGGCATGAGTATACCACAGCGGTACTGTCACGATCAAATTCCCGAACCCGGTCGTGATGGCGCCTTTCGTGAAGATAAGGCCAGCCAAACCAAACGGAACACCTCTTTTAAACAACTAAATACCATAACAGTTGTTAAACATGATATAATAGTCATAACATGCGGAAATAATGATAACAATAGAAGAAACCATCCCGACACAGCTGATAATAGGTGAACTGAAAGCCCCAAAAGAACTACTTTCTTGTAGAGTTTTTACCGTGAAAGTGATAGCAAAATGCTCTTATTAGTTTTTTTTTA
This sequence comes from Nicotiana glauca, assembly GCA_026770625.1. Classification (NCBI taxonomy): domain Eukaryota; kingdom Viridiplantae; phylum Streptophyta; class Magnoliopsida; order Solanales; family Solanaceae; genus Nicotiana; species Nicotiana glauca. The sequence goes on from MU787103.1 coordinate 22,728, forward strand.
TATTTTTCAGGTTACATACATTAGAAGAAGGCTATGGAGTGGTTTTGTATCATTTATGGAAGAAAAAAAAGTCAATCGCATCAAAGTCACCAAGTGAACCAATTGAAATACACAAACGAGGCCTGAAGGTGAACTGTCGCGGTCCCAGCGTGGGCGCGGTAGGACCGCGGTGAGCTATCAGAGGAGATTCAGAGAGGCCTTTTAGCTGCGGTCCCAGCGTGGGTGCGGTAGGACCGCGGCAGGCGACGGAAATTTCAGGGACTGAAGTGCAATTCCGGAATTCTTAGCCTAAAACCTTATTTAAATACTAGAACTCGCCCAAAGGAGGCATGTAACATTATTAGAGAATACTTTGGCAAGAAAAATAATTGTGAGAGATTACCCAAAATATCTTTATTTCTTTTCTTCTTTATTTTCTTGAAATTCATGATTATGAATCTTTTAGTTTTTGATTTACCCATTATCATGAGTAGCTAAAAACCTTAATCTAAGATTTTGATGGAACCCATTGGGAATTACTTAGTTGTTTTATCAATATAATTAGATTTGGTTGTTAATCTCTAATTGTTCATCTATGTTTTGATTGTGGAATAGTTGAAAGGGCCCTCAATTATCCGTTCCTATTTATTGTGTATCTTCTTGAGAGAGAGTGCATATTTAGGTGATTGTATGAACAACATCACTCCCGGAGTATAGACGAGAGTCATAACCGAGGATTTAGGGGTTGGATTAGAGATAACGAAACCCCGGGTGCAATCTAAGTGAAACGTATTGTGAAATTAGCTAGCGTAGCTTGAGAAAGTGTATCTAGTAGATTATTATAATTACTTGAGAAAGAATTATGATAGATGGAGAGTTCATGATTTTTAGAGATAGCTAAATCATAATTATAAGAAATAGACAACCGAGGAAAAGACAACGGGGGAAATCATTGCCTTAGACCTTCTCTATATTGTTTACACATCAAGCTTAGTTAATTTTCAGTTACTCATTACTTTCAGTATTAGCTGTTAGGAAATCAACAATTGTGAATCAGAAAGTTTGGGAAAACAGGTTGTGTGAATTGAATAAATCTGATAGTGGTAATTGATATGTTAATTCTCTATGGTTCGACTCTGGGCTATAATACTCAGATTATATTTGCAATGCCCGCATAGTCTTTTGTGAGACTCAGTTAAGCGTGATCAAATTTTGGCGTCGTTGCCGGGGAATTAACGGTGTTATCAATTACAATTGAAAGAAATACAAGATTCCAAGTGTAATCCGTTTTCTCTTTACTAATCTTTTCATTGAAATTCTAATGGTTGAAATCTTGTGGAAAGCAGGTGTATGCCTAGAAATTCTTCGAGGACTGGAGAACTACTAGAAGGACTCGCAGACCCCGAGAAAATATTCAGGGCATTGAACCGTGCAAACAAAGGAATTCAGCAAATTCAACCGACGAACCAACCCAAAATTGACATGGGTGACGTGAACAACGCCAACGGAAACAACAGGAATGAGCAAGTTGACTTGGAAGTTAGGGGAGTGGCACCTCTTGTGCCAGAAGCTGCACTTTACAATTGGGCACAGCCTACAGCTGACAATCTGGCCACTGCCATAGCTGTGCCTGTAATTCAAGCGGAGACATTCCAAATCACCAACAACATGCTGCATCTGCTGCAGAATAAGGGATTGTTCTCCGGGTCAAGCACTGAAGACCCACAACAACACTTGAAAATTTTCCTGTCAATTTGCATGACCCAAAGGCAGCCAAACGTGACTCCTGAAGCTATCAAGTTTCTTCTATTCCCATTATCAGTAACCGGGGCAGCTCAGACTTGGTTAAATTCACTCCCGATCAACTCCATCGCCACTTGGGAGGAATTAGTCAAGCAATTCTTGAACAAGTTCTACCCACCTAACAGGACTGCACAGCAAATTGATGATATATTGCTGTACAGGCAGCATGCCACTGAATCCTTGCAGGAAACTTGGGAGAGATTTAAAGGGATACTTGTGAAGTGTCCTCATCATGGCATTCCGGATCAGATGCTTGGCCAGAGATTCTACATGGGTCTAACTAACAACTTGAAGGCTAATATGGATGCTTCAACTGGAGATGCGTTCTTAAGCAAAACATTCACCGAGTGCAAAATTCTCTTAGACAAGATGTCACAAAATGCGGGGTGGATGAATAGAGGTGCAACACTGGCACCCATAATACATTCTGTTCCATTGGATTCCAATAATTCACAGGAAGAAAATATGGCCACACTTCTAACCCAGATGAGCTTACTGAGAAAGAAGATTGATGAGATGGGTACAAAACAGGTGCATATTGTTGATACAATGAATGGAGGATTATGTACACCATGTATTAATCAGTCCTATGTTTGTTCATGGAGCGGAGAAGGTGAAAACCAAGGGGTCCGGGAAGATATGAACTATGTCAACAATTATGGGGGCAAGAGACAAGGAGCACAACCGTGGAGACCACTACAAAATCAGCAGTACAGGCCTAACATGTAGCAGCCTGGGGGTATGCACCCTCAAAATCAATTAGTGCTCGTGCCTTATCAGAAATTGCAGGGTTATCCATAGCAGAATCAGCAACAATTGGTTTATCAACCACCCCCTCAGCAGCAAGACAACAATATGGTAGAAATTAGAGGTATGCTTCAACAACTTATTGGGACAAATAACAAAGTGCAGGAAAAATTGGCAGTCCATGATTTAGCCATCAAGAATATTGAAACACAACTGGGTCAGCTATCCATGGCTTTGAACAACCGCCCTCCGGGAACTTTACCTGCAGACATAAATGTTAATCCGAAGGAGCAAAACCCGAATCAGCTGATGGCAGTCAGTCTAAGGAATGGTAGAGATTTAGATCGAGAGCAGGAAATTGCACAGGCCAGCAAGAACACTACATCAGCTACTCCAATGCCATTAGAGGAAGTACAGCCAGCTGAACTCACTAAAGTCGTGGTTGAGTAGAGTCAGGAGGGTAAAGGCAAAGAAAAGGAGACCGAGCAAGTTGCAGAACAGGTGGCACCTCTTGTGCCAGACACTCCTAGCAAAGAAAAACCAGCAAGTAGTGCCCAAGGGGTGATCCCTGCACCCTTCCCGCAGAGACTGGTCAAACAAAAGAAGGCAGACCAATACAAAACGCTTATGGAGATGCTGCGTCAAATCTAGTTGAATATTCCATTGATGGATGCATTGAGGGAGATGCCCGGTTATGCCAAGATGATGAAAGACTTAATGTCAAAGAAGTTTGATTTTCAGGATCTATCCACCGTAACTCTGACACAAACCTGCAGCGCAGTGGTGGCAAAACCGATAGCATAGAAGATGTCCGACCCAGGTAGCTTTACTATTCCATGCACCATTGGGAGTTATGCCTTTACAAAGGCATTATGTGACTTGGGAGCCAGCATAAATTTGATGTCGCTGGCTATATACACCAAATTGGGCATCGGTAGGGCCAGGCCGACTTCAATGCTACTCCAGCTGGCTGATCGCACTATGAAAAGACCTACAGGTATTCTTGACGATATTCTAGTGCAAGTGGGGAAGTTCGTGTTCCCTGCAGACTTTGTGATTCTGGACTATCAGGTAGATGAAGAGATACCCCTTATTTTGGGGAGACCATTTTTAGCCACTGGGAGAGCACTGATAGATTGTGAAACTGGGGATCTTAAAATGAGATTGAATGATGAAGAAGTCATATTCAAAGTTCAAAAATCAATGAGGAGACCCAGTGAATATGCAAATTGCTCACTAGTGGAAGCAGTTGATGTAATTCTGCAAGAGGATGATAGGGCTATGACTGTGGGGGACCCATTGGAGGCATGCTTGACAAACTTAGACGAAATGGATGGAGAGGGGTTAGCTGAATGGGTAATGGCATTGGACGGCCGAGGATTTTGGTCAAGGGAACCGCAGTTTGAGTCCCTTGAGCTGGAGAAAAGGGTCACTTCCCCAGCCAAGCCATCAATAGAGGAACCACCCAACTGGAGCTAAAACCACTCTCTGATAATCTCAGGAATGCATTTCTAGGCCCTAATTCGACTTTACCTGTTATTATATCATTCTGTTTGCTAGATGTGTAGGTAGAGCAGCTTCTGCAGGTACTGAAAGATAACAAGACGGCCATTGGTTGGACCATGGCAGATATAAAGGGTATCAGCCCCACTTTCTGCATGCATAAGATTCTCCTGGAAGAAGGGCACAGACCTTCCAGGGAACACCAGCGAAGGTTGAACCCTAACATGAAAGAGGTTGTAAAGAAAAAGGTGATCAAATGGTTAAATGCGGGAATTATTTTCCCCATATCTGATAGTAATTGGGTCAGACCTGTCCAGTGTGTTCCGAAAAAGGGAGGTATGACTGTTGTGAAAAACGACAACAATGAGTTGATCTCAACTCGTACAGTCACAGGGTGGCGAATCTACATGGATTACTGGAAATTAAACACTGCCACCCGCAAGGACCACTTTCCCTTACCCTTTATTGATCAAATGTTGGACAGGCTGGCTGGTAGATCACACTTTGGTTTCCTAGATGGATATTCGGAGTACAATCAGATTTCAATAGCCCCTGAAGATAGAGAGAAAACATCCTTCACCTGTCCGTATGGCATCTTTGCCTTTTGGAGAATGCCCTTTGGGCTTTGTAATGCACCTGTGACTTTTCAACGATGCATGTTAGCCATCTTTAAAGATATGGTAGAGGACATTATGGAAGTCTTTATGGATGATTTCTCCGTGGTGGGAGATTCATTCGAAGACTGTCTTCACAACTTAAGAAGAGTGCTCAAAAGATGTATGGAGACAAACCTGGTACTAAACGGGGAGAAGTGCCATTTCATGGTACAAGAGGGGATAGTCTTGGGACATCGAGTGTCCAGAAAAGGTATTGAGGTCAACCATGCTAAGGTTGACGTGATTGAGAAGTTACCACCGCCCACTTCAGTAAAGGCGGTGAGAAGTTTCCTTGGTCACGCCGGGTTCTACCGGCGTTTCATAAAAGACTTTTTCCAAAATTGCTAACCATTATGCAAACTCCTTGAAAAGGAGCAACCCTTTTAATTTTCTAATAATTGCAGGTTGGAATTTGAGGAACTGAAGAAGAAGTTGACCACTACACCCATCATTGTTGCGCTCGACTGGGAGAAACCATTTGAGCTCATGTGTGATGCTAGCGACTATGCTATAGGAGCAGTCTTGGGGCAGAGAAAAGAAAAGCTAATGCACCCGATTTACTATGCAAGCAGAACGCTAAGCGGTGCTCAGCTTAATTACACAGTGATGGAGAAGGAGATGTTGGCAGTCTTGTTTGCTTTTGACAAGTTCCGATCATATCTGATTGGTTCCAAGGTAATTGTATATACTGACCATGCAGCTCTCAGGTACCTCATTGAGAAAAAGGAGTCTAAGCCGCGCCTGATTCGTTGGGTGCTGCTGTTGCAAGAATTCGACCTCGAAATATGTGACCGTAAGGGCACAGAAAATCAAGTCGCTAATCATCTGTCACGACTTGAAGGAGCTAAAAAATCAGTCAAGGTTGAAGAAAGTCTGGAAACCTTTCCAGACGAGCAGCTGCTCGCAGCCAGTCTTGAGGATGCACCATGGTATGCAGATTTTGCAAACTACCTGGCATGTGGTATTATTCCTGATGACAGAAGTCTGCATACTACCTGGCATGTGGTATTATTCCTGATGACCTTTCTTCTGTCCAAAAAAAAAAGTTTTTTCATGATAGCCGCATGTATTATTGGGATGAACCTTATTTGTTTCGAATTTATGTTGATAACATTATCCGGAGGTGCGTCCCCGAGATAGAATAATCTTCAATTTTGCAGGCATGTCATGCTTCAGCATATGGAGGACATTTAGGAGGGGTCAAAACAGCTGCGAAGGTGCTGGAGGCCAGATTTTTCTGGACAACTGTATTTAGAGATGCACACCTCTGGGTAAAGGACTGCAATGAATGCCAAAGGACGGGAAACATTTCTCGTCACTATGAGATGCCAATGAAACCAATTCAAGAAGTAGAGGTGTTTGACGTGTGGGGGATAGACTTCATGGGTCCCTTTGTCAGCTCATTCGGTAATAAGTACATACTTGTGGCGGTGGATTATGTGTCTAAATGGGTGGAAGTCGTAGCCTTGCCCGCCAACGATGCACGAGTGGTGGTCGGATTCCTGAAGAAGCACATATTCACCTCGTTTGGGATACCAAGGGTGATCATCAGTAACGGAGGCACTCACTTCTGTAATAGAGCCTTCGAGAAATTGCTTGCTAAATATGATGTGCACCACAAAGTAGCTACGCCGTACCATCCACAGACTAGTCGGCAAGTTGAAGTGTCCAACAGGGAGATTAAGAGTGTACTAACAAAAACTATGAACGCAACCCGAACGGATTGGGCAAAGAAGCTGGACGATGCACTCTGGGCCTACAGAACTGCATTCAAAATGCCAATAGGTATGTCACCGTACAAGTTGGTGTTTGGAAAGGCCTGTCATCTACCTGTGGAGTTAGAACACCATGCTTGGTGGGCATTGAAATAATTAAACATGGATCTCGAAGCAGCCGGGTAAAATCGACTAACGGAGTTGCACGAGCTAGAGGAATTTTGTTATCAATCCTTTGAGAGCATGAGGCTTTACAAGGAACGGGTGAAGAAAATGCATGATAAGCACATCGTGGACAGAGACTTCAAACCCGGTGATATGGTGTTATTGTACAACTCGAGGTTGAGATTGTTTTTGGGTAAGTTGAAATCTCGATGGTCTGGGCCATTCACAGAGGGTGCAAATGTTTGCTAGTGGATCTGTGGACTTTTAATCTAAAGACGGAACGAACAAATTCCCCGTCAATGCATAAAGGTTGAAACACTACCTTGGATCAGCTGACGAAAAAGGGGATACAGTGGTGTCACATTTCAAAGAACCCCAATACGAAAACGAGGAGTAGGAACTCCACTAATTGCATTGTTCCGCGACGTTAAACCAGGCACTGCGTGGGAGGCAACCCACGAATTGTTGTAAGTGTAATGTATAACTATAGATATATAAACAAAAAAAATACTTTAGTACCAGAAAAACGCCTCCACCGCGGTCCTAGCATGACCGCGGTGAGACCGCGGTGGTACACAGTCGGGCCAACCAGGTAAGTTTTTGAAATTTTTTATTTTATTTTTCTTTTCTTCTAATTTTTCCCCTCCCCTTAATTACCCTTATCCAACTTCCCAACCCCTTATTCCCCTCTAACAACACATGCCCAAACCCCCGCCCCCCTATTTCTCTCCCCAAATTCTCCTCTCTTCTTCTTCCTCCACAAGCCCTAACCCCCATTCCTCACCAAATTTCTTTTTCTTCCACTCTCTCCTATAACCCACAAGGTAAGCTCTCTTCTATTCTCTTCTCTTTTCTTCAAATAGTTAGTGTAAATTAGTTTCCTAACACTAGATTTTGTTGTAATGTTTAAATTGTATCTTTTTCTTTATTTTCTCTTTTTATTTGATTATTGTAACCATGATTGATGCTTAAAAGTTGGGTTTCATTATGTTTAACTTGTGGGGTAGGAGTTTTAATGTTTTTGAGACCTAACTATACGTTTTAGGGCTAAGTGTGGTGATTGGGGCATATATGGCCGAAAATATTGTATTTGTTGTAATTTTTGGGAGCCCTTTTCTGCTCATTGTAATTGGTTGTGGCAGTGGTGGTTGAAGTATTTCATGGATAAAAGGTTGGGTATGGTATTGTGGGTGAATGATGGTGGTGTGAAGTAGTCGTAGTATGGGTTGGCTAATTGGTGCCACTTAGAAATTGGGTATTTTGGCATTATTGTTGGCCATTGATAATTGTTTAGTGCCAGTGGGTGGTGAAGTCTGAGTAACCATTCGCATGGCCCAATTTAGGATGTATTTGATAGTTTCCCTGGCTTGTTGCAGGTATTATGGTGCGAAAGAGGCAAAGAGGCTCGGCTAGTACTTCCCAAGGGCCCACGTATGATGCCACTAGGTTCCAGTCTCCGAGGGCGGAGGATGCATTCCATGCAAAAGCCATAAAGACCTTCGACCAGGAGATTATTGTGGATAGAGCTGCCCTCCGCATAGAAAGCCCAGCCATGTATGAAGAGATTCGGCAGAGGGAAATGGAATTTTTGTTTGAGGAGCCCGAAACAGTGAATCCAATGCTAGTCCGGGAATTCTATACAAATTGCCCGGAGCATTTTAGCCGGGAGGTAATTGTGCGTGGCGAGGTGGTGGATGCTTCCATCCCTAAGATTCGGCAGGTTTTGCAGTTTCCCCAATTCAGAGGTGATGTTGATCATTACCACGATGCTCATGGGGTTAATTGGGATACCTTGATTGACACAATCTGCCAGAATGGCCAACCAACTTGGATACAGGAGAACATCACCCTCCACTCCAAGTCATTCACTCACGAGGTCAAGTGTTGGTTTAATATCATTTGAAACCGCTTCCTGCCTATAAGCAACTCCACCGATGTCAACCACCTAAGGGCTCTTTTGGTATGGTGCTTTGTCACCAAGCGTGACTTTGATGCGGCGAGGCTCATTGGTGATGAAATGATCCTCCGATCCTCGCTGTTGTCTAAGGGGTTTTATTTACCCTCATTGGTGACTCGATTGTGTCTGCTCAAGGGCATTCCCACTCTGCCTACTGATGGCACATTGCCCACCAATATACCCTTCAGAACTTCTAGGATCAACGTGGGCAGAGATGCGCCCACGACCATAGATATTGATGATGAGGAGGAAGACTCAGCACCAATGGCACCCTCCAGAAGGTCATATGACGGAGCCGGATCTTCCCAACATCCCCACACTGGAGCCGAACTCTCTAGATCACAATCCACCTAGCCTATGATACGTTCAGTGGAGGAGGAGCTCGAGGACCTTCGTACCTCGGTGGATGGCCTGCATGTGAGGATGGATGTTATGTCTCAGCGCCATGCCAGGTCTGAGAACCACATGATGGCATGGTTCTGTGCACTGGGCTGAGCTTGTCATGTGGATCCTAGCACAGTCTCCGACTCTGAGTGATACTCGGGGAAGTCTTCTTACCCTACTGCTCTTTATTTTTGTATGACATGTGGACATGCCATGATTTTAAGTGTGGGGTGGGAGACTTGTTGTTGTATGTATTGTATTATATATATTAAGCATGTTGTAAATTGATAGCTAGAGTGTTGTATCACTATATATATAACTGACTTGGCCCAACGACGGACACTTGTCGACGGGTTTCTTGAGGGTCAAAGCCGGTTGTTAAAAAAAATAGGGTAAAGGACTCTTCCTGAGGACGAACTACTTGGACAGTACTCTTGAGGGAAGTAGTCCACGTAGATATTTTTTTTATTTTTTTAATTTCTTTTCCCTTTTTAGGTAGTGTAGTAATTCCCCCTTGGTTTTTCTTTTGACTACGGTTCTTTTCCAGGGGCTTTTTCTTGAACCGGGTTAGGTAGATTTTCTTTTTTTAAGGACTCTAAAGACTCTTTTAGATTAGAAGGGGTAAGGGAAATAATCCACTCTTTTGATGTATACACCTGCTAACAACTAATTGAACTTGAGAGTGCGACGTCTAGCCTCATATGTAGACTCATAATTTGTGCCTTAATTGTGTACACCTTGTCTTGCTTGAATGCTTATGTGAGTGTGTTGACGAACTACTTCGGAATGAGTTACTTGCCAAGTGTGTGTGAGAATTACCTACATTCTGTGCTTGCATGTGATACCTAGAACTTGCCAGTGTGTTTTGCAAAGCAAAATAGTAGTTTTGTTCAGTCTTGGAAGTGATATAGGCATTTCTTGTTGAGCCATATAGACATATTTTACCACCAAATTATTATGAATCTTAGTTAACCCCTTTGAGCCTGTAATCCTGTTTGTTTGGCAACCACATTACAAGCCTTACACATTTGTTTCAATTAACAATCTATTTTAACCTTTTCACCTCTCGTGAGCACTTGAATTGTTATAAACTTTGTAAAAGTTAAAGTGTGGGGTGGTTGGTTTGGCTTTTGAGTGGAACTAATTGAATAAGGAGAAAGGTGCACTGTTTTGAAAAAGGAAGAGCCACTTGAATTGGAAAAAAAAATATAGTTGGATTGTTGTGAAAAAAAATCCTTGATAAGTGGTGGCTCTTGACGTAACTGTGCTTGAAGTAGAATGGGGTAATATAAATTGATGCGAAGGTGGCGTTTGGTTTGACATAAGTATAGGGCTTAAATGTTAAAATGTATGTATTAAAGTGCTTAGGGAGGTGTAGTCACTCTTATATCTAAATGTATCCTACCCGTCCCGTAGCCTACATTACAACCAATTAAAGTCCTAATTGATCCAAGATTGAATGAACTCAATTAGTAGAGTATTACACTAAGGGCAAGCTTATGGTGCATCTGTGTGGCATATGAATATTCTTTGCTGAGAGTGAGTGAATTATTTCTATATAAAATTCTTTGTGCTTGATTCTATACGTGTGGAACTTCTCTCAAATTAATAATGTGAGGGCATGTGACTCAGGAAGAAATAGCAAGTTTCACCTCTGTTAGAGTAATTAGAAGTGAGTTTGTGTGTGGCATGGCATTAGAGTTTGCATCTGAGGTATGGCAGTTGCATTGCTTAGGTTATTCTTTCATAATGGCAGGTGTGACATAAATTGGGCAATTCGTTGAGCGATTAGGCATAGAAGTATGGTTTAAATTGCTCGAGGACGAGCAAAGCGTTAAGTGTGGGGTGTTGATAATAGGTGAATTGAACTATGATTAAGCCCCAAAAAAACCACTTTCTTGTAGAGTTTTTACTGTGAAAGTGATAGCAAAATGCTCTTATTAGTGCTTTTCATGTTTTTCAGGTTACATACATTATAAGAAGGCTATGGAGTGGTTTTGTATCATTTATGGAAGAAAAAGAAGCCAATCGCATCAAAGTCGCCAAGTGAACCAATTGAAATACACAAACGAGGCCTGAAGGTGAACTGCCACGGTCCCAGCGTGGGCGCGGTAGGACCACGGCAGGCGACGGAAATTTCTGGGACTGAAGTGCAATTCCGGAATTCTTAGCCTAAAACCCTATTTAAATACTAGAACTCGCCCAAAGGAGGCATTTAACATTATTAGAGAGTACTTTGGCAAGAAAAACAATTGTGAGAGATCACCCAAAATATCTTTATTTCTTTTCTTCTTTATTTTCTTGAAATTCATGATTATGAATCTTTTAGTTTTTGATTTACCCATTATCATGAGTAGCTAAAAACCTTAATCTAAGGTTTTGATGGAACCCGTTGGGAATTACTTGGTTTTTTTATCAATATAATTAGATTTGGTTGTTAATCTCTAATTGTTCATTTATGTTTTGATTGTGGAATAGTTGAAAGGGCCCTCAATTTTCTGTTCCTATTTATTGTGTATCTTCTTGAGAGAGAGTGCATATTTAGGTGATTGTATGAACAACATCACTACCGGAGTATAGACGAGAGCCATAACCGAAGGTTTAGGGGTTGGATTAGAGATAACAAAACCCCGGGTGCAATCTAAGTGAACCGTATTGTGCAATTAGCTAGCGTATCTTGAGAAAGTGCATCTAGTAGATTATTATAATTACTTGAGAAATAATTATGATAGATGGAGAGTTCATGATTGTTAGAGATAGCTAAATCATAATTATAAGAAATAGACAACCGAGGAAAAGACCAACGGGGGAAATCATTGCCTCAGACCTTCTCTATATTGTTTACACATCAAGCTTAGTTAATTTTCAGTTATTTATTACTTTCAGTATTAGTTGTTAGGAAATCAATAATTATGAATCAGAAAGTTTAGGAAGAGAGGTTGTGTGAATTGAGTAAATCTGACAGTGGTAATTGGTAAGTTAATTCTCTGTGGTTCAACTCTGGGCTATAATATTCAGATTATATTTGCAACGCCCGCATAGTCTTTTGTGAGACTCAGTTGAGCGTGATCAATAGCCCAAACCGGGTGTCACAAGTCACGAGCAACTAAGAAATTCGGATACAAGTCTATTGAACACTAAGTGTGATACAATAGTTCTAAGAACATGAAGATGATAAGATAGGGGAGGCACGGGGGTTGCGAACGCCAACAGCTACCTCGTAGTCTCCAAATCACTGCCTGGACTGGGAAGATCAGCACTCAGGAGCGGACTCTGCTATGCCTGTATCTACACACACGGTGCAGGGAGTAATGTGAGTACTCCGACCCAGTGAGTAATAATTATAAATAAAGGCTGAAAGCATGAAAACACGTAAAGGCAGAAAGCAATTCTATATCAAATCAGTGAAGTCACTTAATTAGTAAACCAGCGAAGAAGTCGAATGAAATCTTTTCAAATCAGGTAAAACGGGTAATAACAAGTTGAAATCAGCCCCTCGGGCTCACTCTCATCACTTAGCACTCATTCTCAGTACTCGGCTCATATATCTCTCATAATAATAGAAATCAGAATAATCGTTGCGGCGTGCAGACCGATCCGTACATCGCTACGGCATGCAGCCTGATCTAGATAGATAGTCGACTGCGCTCACTGGGGTGTGCAGACTCCGAAGGCGCTCCTACAGTCCAAGCGCTATATTGCTGCGGTGCGCAGCCCCATCCATATAAGTATTATTGCGGCATGCAGGCCGATCCATATCATATATAATATCCTCACGTTGGGTTCGCAACCCCTCTCAGTCATTAACTTCACAGCCTCTCAGGCATAATAATAGAAGATAGGGATCTCAGGCCATATATTCCTCTTATTTAGAATTAGCATTGAAACTGGTTCACATTGTTTAAACAATTAAAAACATGACTGAGGATATGATTTTTAACAAGTAAAGTGAGGAAAACCAGTCACAATGCACCTAAGGGTTCTACAGGTCGGCACGAGGCCCCAAACATGGCAACTAGCCCAAATTATACTGACAACAAATAAGTTTCAGTCAAATAGGTAGTAATTTCATCAATCGGGACGGACCGAGTCACAATCCCGAACGGTGCTCTACCTCACGCTCGCTATCCAGCGTGTAAGTCACCTCAATATAGCACTACGATGTGCAATCCGGGGTTTCAAACCCTCAGGACATCATTTAACATCATTACTCACCTCGAACCGTCTAAGTCTCTAGCTCGCGATGCCGTTGCCTCTTGAATCGGCTTCCATGGGCATTGGATCTTACCAAAATCATAACGAATACGTCACAATATGCCAAGGAATCAAAGTCCAAGAGAAAACAATCAAAAAATATCAAAAATCTAAAATTAGCAAAACTCGAGCCCGGTCCCACTTCTCCAAACTTAGAAATTTTTACACCAATGGGTTCCTTATCACTCCACGATTCTATGCATATAAAGAACACCAAAATCGGAGTCCAAATGACCCCTCAAATCCCAATTTAAAATCTCAAAATCCCAAGCCCTAGTTCCTCCATATTTGGTTAAAATTTCATGAATTTCTAGGTTAATTTCACAATAGAATTACGGTTTTGGTTCATAGAACTTACCTCCAATCACTTCTCCTTGAATCCCTCTACAATTCCCCTCAAGGAGCTCTCAAAATACTCAACTATGGTGGAATAATGGCTCAAAATCGCGGATGAAATGTTTAAAAACCTTCTACCCAGGTCAGCTTCTTTCTTCGCAAACGCGGTCAAACCCTCGCGTTCGCGAAGCACAAATTTACTTTGACCAAAAATTTCCCTACGCGAATGCGACGCTCCAGTCGTGAACGCGATGATCACTTCTCCTAAAACTACACGAACGCGATACACCATATGTGAACGCGAAGAACAAAACTCACTGGACCCCAGATCCTTATACACGAACGCGAACATACCTATGCGAACGCGAAGCACTAGAAAAGAACCTTCTGCGAGCGCGAGCCCTACTTCGCAAATACGAAGGCCAACCTCAGATCACCCCAAAATCCTTCTACGTGAACGCAACTAAGCCCTCGCGATCGCGAAGGGCAAGAACCCCTGCAACAGCTGTGATCAATTTCTGCAACTTTTCAATATAGATAATGGTCCGACTGACCATCCGAAACTTACCCGAGGCCCCTGGGACCTCAACCAAAAGCACCAACACCTCCCAAAACCTCATTCAAACTTGTTCCAATCATCAAAACACCTCAAACAACACTAAAACTATCAATTCACATCGAATTCAAGCCTAAGTTTTCTAAAAACTTCTGAAACACGCTTTTGATCAAAAACCCGACCAAACCACGTCCGAATGACCTGAAATTTTGCACACAGATCCCAAATGACATAACAAAGGTAAAACAACTCTCAGAATTCCATTCGGACCCTCAGATCAAAATCTCACCTACCAACCGAAAATCGCCAAAATACTAACTTCGTCAATTCAAGCCTTACCGGACCTCCAAAACCAATTCCTATCGCTCTCCTAAGTCGGAAATCACTACTGAAGCTAACCGAACCATCGGAACTCACATCTGAGCCCTCTAAATAATAAGTCAACATCCGATTGACTTTTCCAACTTAAGCCTTCTTAAAAGAGACTAAGTGTCTCATTTCTTATCAAATTCACTTCGAACTCAAACCAATCAACTCGACCACATAAAAATACGGATAACGAAGCATAAAGAAGCAGAAATAAGGGAAACGGAGCGGTAATTCATGAGATGATTGGCCGGGTCATCACATCCTCCCCAACGTAAACAAATGTTCGTCCTCAAACGGGTCAAGAAACATACCTGAAGCCTCAAATATGTGAGGATATCTACTCCGCATCTCCCGCTCGGTCTCCCGGGTAGCCTCCTTCATGGGCCGACCTCTCCACTGCACCTTCACTGAAGCTATATCCTCCGGCCTCAACTTGCGAACCTGTCGATCCAAAATAGTTGTTGGCTCTACATCATAGGTCAAATATCCCTCCAACTGAACCGTACTGAAATCCAGAACATGGGACGGGTCCCCAATATACTTCCAGAGCATAGAAACATGGAAAACTAGTTGCACACTCGACAAGCTGGGTGGCAAGGCAAGCTCATAAACCACATCCCCAATCCTCCGAAGTACCTCAAAAGGCCCAATGAATCACGGACTCAACTTTCCTTTCTTCCTGAATCTCATAACACCCTTCGTGGGTGAAACCTTCAACAGGACCTTCTCACCAACCATGTAGGATACATCTCGAACCTTCCGGTTTGCATAACTCTTCTGCCTCGACTACACCATACAAAGTCTCTCCTGAATTACCTTCACTTTATCTAAAGCATCCTGAACCAAATCTGTCCCCAATAGCCTAGCCTCACCGGGCTCGAACCAACCAACTGGAGATCTACACCGCCTCCCGTACAAACCCTAATATAGAGCCATCTGAATACTCGACTGGTAGCTATTGTTATAAGCAAACTCTGCAAGCGGTACAAACTGATCTCATGACCCTCTAAAATCAATAACATAGGCGCGTAGCATATCCTCCAATATCTGAATGGTACGCTCGGACTGCCCGTCCGTCTGAGGGTGAAAGGCTATCCTCAACTGCACCTGAGTACCCAACTCTCGCTGAACCAACTTCTAGAATTGGGAAGTAAACTGAGTGCCCCAATCTCATATGATGGAAATTGGGACACCATGAAACCGAACAATCTCCCGAATATATAACTCTGTCAGCCGCTCTGAAGGATAAGTAGTACAGATAGGAATGAAGTGTGTGGACTTGGTCATCCTGTCTACAATCACCCAAATAGCATCGAACTTCTTCAAAGTCTGAGGAAGTCCAACAACAAAATCCATAGTTATCCTCTCCCACTTCCACTCGGGAATAACCATCTGCTGAAGCAAGCCACCCGGTCTCTAATGTTTATATTTCACCTGCTGACAATTGAGACACCAAGCTACAAGCCCCACGATATCTTTCTTTATTCTCCGCCACTAATAATGCTGTCTAAGATCCTGATACATCTTCGCAGCACCTGGATGAATGGAATATCATGAGCTATGGGCCTCCTCCAATATCAAATCCCGAAGCCCATCCACATTGGGCACGCAAATCCGGCCCTGCATCTTCAACACTCCATTATCACCAATGGTCACATCTCTGGCATCATCATGCTGAACTCCGTCCTTAAGGATAAGCAAATGCGGATCATTATACTGGTGCTCTCTGATGCGATCATATAAAGAAGATCGAGAAACCACGAAAGCCAACACCTAACTGGGCTCCGAAATATCTAATCTCACAAATCGATTGGCCAAGGCCTGAACATCAACTGCAAGGGGTCTCTCCCCAACTGGAATATACGCCAAACTCCTCATACTCACTGCCTTATGGCTTAAAGCATCGGCCACTACATTGGCCTTTTCCCGGATGGTACAATATGGTGATATCATAATCCTTAAGCAACTCTAACCATCTTCGCTTCCTCAAATTAAGATCCTTTTGCTTGAACAAATGCTGAAGACTGTGATGATCAGTGAATACCTCACAAGATACGCCATACAAGTAATGCCTCCAAATCTTCAATGCATGATCTATAGCAGCCAACTCCAAATCATGAACATGGTAGTTCTTCTCATGGGGCTTCAACTGACGAGAAGCATAAGCAATAACTCTACCCTTCTGCATCAATAGACAACCAATCCCAACTCTCAAAGCATCACAATACACAGTATATGAACCTGAAGCTGATGGCAAAACCAATACTAAAGTTGTGGTCAAAGCTATCTTGAGCTTCTGAAAGCACTCCTCAAACTCGTCCGACCATACAAATAGAGCACCCTTCTGAGTCAACTTGGTCAAGGGTGATGCAATGGATGAGAATCCCTAAATAAACCGGCGATAATAGCCTTCCAACCCAATAAAGCTACGAATTTCTATGGGTGAGGACGGTCTAAGCCAACTCTGAACCTCCTCTATCTTCTTCGGATCAACCTAAATACCCTCGCTGGACACCACGTGTCCCAAGAAAGCCACTGAACCGAGCCAAAAATCACACTTGGAGAACTTTGCATAAAGCTTCTCCTCCCTCAATCTCTGCAATACAACTCGCAAATGCTCTGCTGCTCCTCCTGACTATGCGAGTACACCAGAATGTCATCAATGAAAACAATAACAAAGAAATCCAGATAAGGCTAAAATACATTGTTCATCAAATGCATAAACGCTGCTGGAGCATTGGTCAGCCCGAAAGACATGACAAGAAACTCATAGTGACCATATCTAGTCCTGAAAGCAATCTTAAGAATATCTGAATCCTTGATCTTCAACTGGTGATAGCCCGAACGAAGATCAATCTTGGAGAACACTCTCACTCCCTGAAGCTAGTCAAATAAATCATCAATGCGAGGCAGGGGATACTTGTTCTTAATTGTTACCTTGTTCAATTTCCTATAATCGATGCACATTCTCATTGAGCCATCCTTATTCTTTACAAACAGAACTGGCGCACCCTAAGGTGACACACTAGGCCGAATGAACCCCTGATATAGGAGTTCTTGAAGTTGCTCCTTCAATTCTTTCAACTTTGTTGGTGCCATGCGATATGGCGGAAGAGAAATGGGTTGAGTGCCTGGCACCAGGTTAATACCAAAATCAATATCCCTGTCTGGTGGCATAACCGGTAGGTTTGTAGGAAATACATCAGGGAAGTCCCTCACAACTAGGACAGAATCAATACTGTGAGCCTCAGCTCCAACATCCCTCACAAAGGCAAGATACGAGAGACAACCCTTCCCGACCATACGTTGGGCTTTCAAGAAAGAATTCACTTTACTCGGAACATAATCAGTCATACCACGCCACTCAATCCGCGGAACACCCGGCATAGCCAAAGTGACTGTCTTAGCTTGACAGTCTAGAATAGCATGACACGGAGATAACCAATCCATGCCTAAAATGACATCAAAATCCACCATGCTCAATAGAAATAGATCAACTCGGGTCTCTAGACCCCCAATAGTCACTACACACGACCGGTACACACGGTCTATAACAACAGTATCGCCCACCGGGGTAGATACATGAACAAGTAAGGCAAGAAACTCTCGGGACGTACCCAAATGGTGAGAAAAATACGAAGACACATAAGAATAGGTAGAACAGAGATCAAATAATACAAAGGCATCTATGTGGCAGACTGTAACAATACCTGTAATGACAGCATCTGAAGCAATAGAATTTGGCATGCCTGGAATAGCATAGAAACGAGTGTGGCCACCACCTGATCGACCTCCCCCTCTGGGGCGACCCCTGGCTACCTGACCTCCACCCCTATCTAGCTGGGCGGGTGGTGAAGTAACTGGAGTAGAAGTCGAGAGCTAACCCATCTACTGAGATGAGCTAGCAACACGACGAGAACACTGCCTCCTGATATGTCCAAACTCCCCGCACGCATAACAACTCCCAAGTGATGGGGAAGGGGACTAAAGGGAACCCCTCGCACCGGAGTGACCAGTAGAAGGACCCGGCATGGAAGAACCTGGACTGATGGGGAACGAGATGAACTCTGATCTGGGAGGGCACTGAGTGATGACTGGCCCTGCTGAGGCCCGTGATAACCACGACCTGAAGATGCCCCACGATACTCTAGATGAGCCGACTGAGCGGGCCTGAAAGAACGACCTCTACCATGCTAGAACTGGCCCCTCGAAGGAGCACCACTATAACTGCCAGAACCTCGAGGCCTCTTGGCCTCCCTCTCCTCTCAATCCTGATGGCGAACCGTCTCAATCTCTCGAGCTATATCAACCACCTCCTCGAACGTAGCACCCAATACTCTCTCTCTAGTCATAAGAATATGGAGATGGTAGTTAAGGCCATCAACAAATCTCCTGATCCTCTTACGATCAGTCGGAACCATCCACACGGTATGATGAGCCAACTCTGAAAACCTCATCTCATACAACACTGCTCATCATCCGGCATAACTGGAACCCTGAACTCATGCATTGGTGTAACCGGCTGAGCTGGAGGTGCCTCCAGCATCTGTAGTCCCTACACTACCTGCTCAGGTGTGCGAGCAGCGGGGGTCTGATTGCCTCCCCCGGCCTGCGAAGTAGCTGCTGCTGTGGTGGGTGAAACTGCCTGAGCCAGGCCAGTGCAAACTGTCAAGATCTATGCCAAGGCCTCCTGTATACCCAGGATCATGATGGGCACAGCTGATGCCTGAACTTGTGTTGCTGGAGCCTGATCTAGAGCTAGGGCAATTGGTGGATCAACAGGTGCTGCTCTTGCTGCTCTGCCTCTACCTTTTCCATGGCCACTACCGCGCCCACGGCTCTGGTGGCCTCAGTGGGTGGCACTGGTGGTCTTCCACCTCGTCCGTAGCGCGAATCCTTGCCATCTGTGAGAGAATAGAATAACAGAAGTTTAGTTCTCGGATCAACAAGGTTGCACGATAAGAATTTCAAGAATATGAAGTGTTTTCCTAAAAGGTTCTGCAGCCTCTCGACGATAAGTATAGACGTCTCCGTACCGATCCGCAAGACTCTACTAAACCCGCTCATGACTCATGAGACCTAGTAACCTAGGCTCTGATACCAACTTGTCATAACCCAATTCCCGAACCCGGTCGTGATGACACCTCTCGTGAAGACAAGGCCAGCCAAACCAAACGGAATTCCTCTTTTAAACAGCTAAATACCATAACAGTTGTTAAACATGATATAATAGTCATAATATACGGAAATAATGATAACAATACAAGGAACCATCCTGACATAGCCTAAAATGGGGTATCACAAGTCACGAGCAACTAAGAAATTCGGATACAAGTCTACTGAACACTAAGTCTAATATAATAGTTCTAAGAACATGAAGATGATAAGATAGGGGAGGCACGGGGGTTGCGGACGCCAAAAGCTACCTCGTAGTCTCCAAATCACAACCTGGACTAGGAAGATCAGCACTTAGGAGTGGACTCTGCTATGCTTGTATCTGCACACACCTTGCAGGGAGTAATGTGAGTACTCCGACCCAGTGAATAATAATTATAAATAATGGCTGAAAGCATGAAAACACGTAAAGGCACAAAGCAATTCTATATCGAAGCAGTAAAGTCACTTAAGCAATAAACCAGCAAAGAAGTCGAATGAAATCTCTTCAAATTAGGTAAAACAGGTAATTTAACAGGTAATAACAAGTAGAAATCAGCCCATGGGCTCATTCTCATCACTTAGCACTCATTCTCAGCACTCGGCTCATATATCTCTCATAATAACAGAAATCAGAATAACCGTTGCTGCGTGCAGCCCAATCCGTACATCGCTGCGGCTTACAGCTCGATCCAGATAGATAGTCGACTGCGCTTATTGGGGGTGTGCAGACTCCGGAGGGGCTCCTACAGCCCAAGCGCTATATTGCCACGGCGCGCAGCCTGATCCATATAAGTATTGTTGCGGCGTGCAGCCCGATCCATATCATATATAATATCCTCACGTTGGGTTCTCAACCCCTCTCAGCCATTAACCTCACAGCCTCTCGGGAACAATAATAGAAGATAGGGATCTCAGCCCATATATTCCTCTCATTTAGAACTAGCATTGATAAAACTGGTTCACATTGTTTAAACAAATAGAAACATGACTGCGGATATGATTTTTAACAAGTAAAGTGAGAAAACTAGTCACACTGCCCCTAAGGGTTCTACAGGTCGGCACGAGGCCCCAAACATGGCAACTAGCCCAAATCATAATGACAACAAATAAGTTTCAGTCAAATAGGTAGTAATTGCATCAATCGAGACGGACCAAGTCACAATCCCCAATGGTGCTCTACCCTACACTCACTACCGGCATGCAAGTCACCTCAATATATCACTATGATGTGCAATCCGGGGTTTCAAACCCTCATGATATCATTTAACATCATTACTCACCTCGAACAGGCTAAGTCTCTAGCTCGTGATGCCTTTGCCTCTCGAATCGGCCTCCACGAGCGTCGAATCTAACCAAAATCAGAACGAAAACGTCACACTATTCCAAGGGAACAAAGTCTAAGCGAAAACAATTGAAAAATATCAAAAAACCTGAAATTAGCAAAACTCGAGCCCCGGGACCACTTCTCGGAACTCAAAATGTTTTACACCAATGGGTTCCTTATCACTCCACAAGTCTATGCATATAAAGAACACCAACATCGGAGTCCAAATGACCCCTCAAATCCCAATTTAAAATCTCAAAATCCCAAGCCTAGTTCCTTCATCTTTGGTTAAATTTCCATGAATTTCTAGGTTAATTTCACAATAGAATCACGTTTTTGGTTCATAGAACTTACCTACAATCACTTCTCCTTGAATCCCTCTTCAATTCCCCTCAAAGAGCTCTCAAAATACTCAACTATGATGAAATAATGGCTCAAGATCGCGGATGAAATGTTTAAAAACCTTCTGCCAAGGTCTGACCCTTCCTTCTTCGCGAACGCGGTCAAACCCTCGCGTTCGGGAAGCACAAATTTACTTTGACCAAAAATTTCCCTATGCGAATGCGACAGTCCAGTTGTGAACGCGATGACCAATTCACCTAAAGCTACGCGAACGTGACACACCATATGTGAACTCGAAGAACAAAACTCACTGGACCCCAGATCCTTATACGCGAACGCGAACATACCCATGCGAACGCGAAGCACCAGAAACTAATCTTCTGCGAACGTGAGCCCTCGCGAACGTGAAGGCCAACCTCAGATCACCCCAAAATCTTTCTACGTGAACGCTACTAAGCCCTCGCGATCGCGAAGGGCAAAAATCTCTGCAAAAGTTGTGATCAATTTCTGCAACTTTTCAACATAGATAATGGCCCAATTGACCATCCGAAACTCACCCGAAGCCCCCCGGGACCTCAACCAAAAGCACCAACACCTACCAAAACCTCATTCAAAGTTGTTCCAATCATCAAAACACCTCAAACAATACCAAAACCATCAATTCACATCAAATCCAAGCCTAAGTTTTCTAAAAACTTTCGAAACACGCTTTTGATAAAAAAAACCAACCAAACCACGTCCGAATGACCTGAAATTTTGCACACGCATCCCAAATGACATAACGAAGCTACAGAAAATCTCGGAATTCCATTCTGACCCTCGAATTAAAATATCACCTACCAACCGGAAATTGCCAAAATACGAACTTCGCCAATTCAAGCCTAATTCTACACCGGACCTCCAAAACCAATTTTGATCACTCTTCTAAGTCGTAAATCACCTCCCAAAGCTAACCGAACCATCGGAACTCACATCCGAGCTCTCTAACTCATAAGTCAATGTCCGATTGACTTTTCCAACTTAAGCCTTCTTAAAAGAGACTAAGTGTCTCATTTCTTACCAAATTTACTCTGAACTCAAACCAATCAACTCGACCACATAAAAATATGGATAACGAAGCATAAAGAAGCAATAATGGGAGAAACGGAGCGGTAATTCATGAGACGACTGGTCGGATCATCACAGGTACTCAGCAAGTGCCAAGTCTAACCTCGGTTGGGTAGTGACGAGGAAGGTCAGGGCCCTATTGAGATTAAAAAAAAAAATATATATATATATATATATATATATATATATATAAAATGAAATGATAAGGCAATAAGCAGTAAAACTGAGAGTCGATAATAAGGATCTACACAGTATAATAAAAGTGCAATAGCGGAACAGAGAATAAGGCAAGCTACAAGGAAATACTATTCGCAACAAAGATGGTAACCGGGGGATCTCTTGGTATCCCGAGGATCTCTTGGTATCCTCAATAAATATGCCAAGGATATCTTGGTATCCCGAGGATCTCTTCAGGGATCTCTTGGCATCCCGAAGATCTCTTGGTATCCTCAATATATAAGTGTCGGGAATCTCCGGGTATCCCGCACCTCAGTCCAGATCATAATTACGCATGGGGGATCTCCCGGGATGTCGTCCCGTGGTCCAAATGTAGACACACAGCAGCAGCTCAAGGATATCAAAATAAATACTAAGTCCGTAATAAGTAAACAACAAATACTAGCCTAACACGCTTCACTTAATGCAATTATGACAGTTTAAGCAAATAGGCAATTAATTCAACTAAGCCTACTCTTCTAAACTAAGGCTATATTAGCAAGTAGAATAAAGCAAGTAAGAAAAGAACTCACCTTGAACACTTAAAGTAAAACCGGATTCTTCAACAATTAGCTCAAGTATGCGCCCGCCACCTCAGGTACAAAGCACTCAATTACCAAATATCATATCCTAAGGGAAAAGGTCGCCCACACAAGGTTAGACAAGTCACTTACCTCGAACTGGCTCCAAAATCAACTCGAAACCACACGTTTGCCACGAGTATCCGACTCCAAATGGCCCAAATCTATTCAATTCAATTACATATTGTAAATAATATCTCAAGCAACTGATTCTACGATTTAATTCAAAGCCAAGATGTGAATTAGTTAAATTACTAAAATGCCCCTCAGTCCAACATCTCGGAATCGGATGAAATTAACATTTTCGGAACCCTCGTACTCTCACGAGTCTACCCATATAAAAATTTCTCAAATCGGAGGTCAAACACCCACTCAAAACTCAATAATTCGGTCTATGAAGTTTTATCAATTTTTCAATCAAAATTCGAAACTAAAGGAGGAATTCATGCTTAGATTAGTGGGTTACAAGCAAAAAGGAGTTTTAAATCGTTACTCAATCAATGTCTCTGAAAAACCCTCGAAATCTCGCTCAAATCCGAGCTCTCAAGCTTGAGTTTTGGTAAAAATGGCTAAACCCTCGTTTCTAAAATGTTATATCTACCCAGGTATTTAATGCATCGCGAACGCGTAGGAAGTCTCGCGTTCGCGAAGAAGAAAAATGAAGGCTGCCCAATTATGCTTCGAGAATGCGGAAGCTTTATCGCGAACGCGGAAGAGAAATTATTGTCGCCCAGAAAATGCTCTTCGCGAACGCGAAGTAGATGACACAAACGTGAAGGTCGAACATTGCAAAGCTACGCGAACGCGATCGAAGGCATGCAAATGCGATGAGGAAAAATAGCCACTGCCCTCAGTGCCAAATAATGTTAAGAGAACGCGAGGGCTTGGATGCGAACATGAAGAAGGAAAATGCCAAGGCTTCGCGAATGCGGGAGTATTAAATATGAACACGAATAGGTAACTGGTCCTCCTCCAAAATTACTCTACGCGAACGCGTGGAGGAGGACGCGATCGCGAAGAAGAAAAGGGTCTGCAACAGCTAAAGGAAATTCTGCAATTTTAAACAACTCCAAAATGCCTCGTTGAGCATCCGAAACACACCCGAGGCCCCCGGGACCTCAACCAAACCTACGGACATATCCCATAACATCATTCAAACTTGTACCAATCCTTAAACCACCTAAAACAACGTCGGAAACTCAAATTAATCAAGGATTTAAGCCTAAGAACTCCAACTTTCCTCAAAATACGCTTTCGATCAAAACCTAACCAAACCACGTCCGAATGACCTGAAACTTTACGCACACATCCCAAATGACATGACAGAACTGCTGCAACTTTTGAAATTCCATTCCGACCCTCGGATCAAAATCTCACTATCGGACCAGAAACTTCAAAAATTCAAACTTCGGCATTTCAAACCCAAATTAGCTACGGGCCTCCAAAATAAATTATGATCATGCTCTTAACCCCGAAATCACCTAGCGGAGCTAACGGGATGATCGGATTTCCATTTTGAGGTCATCTTCACACTGTTTTGACTACGGACCACTTTCCAACACTTAAGCTCTCATTTAGGGACTAAGTGTCCTAAAACTCTCTGAAACTCAAAACCGAACGTCCCGACAAACCAAAATAGCAAAAATAAACTTGGGGAAAACAGTTAATAGGGGATCGGGGCGTTAATTCTTAAGATGACCAATCGGGTCGTCACATCCTCCTACACTTAAACATTCGTTCGTCCTCGAACGAGCATAGAGACATACCTGAAATAGTGAAAAGATGTGGGTAACGACTGCGTATATCCTGCTCGGTCTCCCAGGTCACCTCATCGTCCGGCTGACCCCACCACTGAACCTTTACTGAAGCAATGTTCTTTGACCTCAACTTTCTGACCTGCCTGTCCAATATATCCACTGGCTCCTCAACATAAGATAGATCCTTGTCCAGCTGGATTGAACTGAAATCCAACACGTGCGAGAGATCACCGTGATACCTCCGGAGCATCAAAATATGAAATACCGGATGAAACCCTGCCAGGCTGGGAGGTAAGGAAAGCTCATAAGCAACCTCCCCAACTCATATCAATATCACAAAAGGGCCAATAAACCTCGGACTCAGCTTCCCTTTCTTCCCAAATCTCATAATGCCTTTCATAGGAGAAACCCGAAGGAAAACTCGCTCTCCAACCATATAAGAAACATCACGAACCTTCCGGTACGCATAACGCTTCTGTCTGGACTGGGATGTACGGATCCTATCATGAATTATCTTAACCTTCTCTAAAGCATTCTGAACCAAATATGTGCCCAATAACCTAGCCTCACCCGGCTCGAACCAACCCACTGGAGATTTACAAGGCCTCATATGGTGCCATCTGAATGCTGGACTGATAACTGTTGTTGTAAGAAAACTCTGCCAATGGTAAGAACTGATCCAAAAAAACCCCCAAACTCCATCACACATGCACGGAGCATATCCTCAAGAATCTAAATAGAGCACTCGGACTACCTGTCCGTCTGAGGGTGAAATGTCGTGCTCAACTCCACCCGAGTACCTAACCCCTGCTGCACGGCTCTCCAAAACTGCGATGTGAACTGAGTACCTCTATCCGAAATAATAGAAACTGGAATACCATGCATACGGACAATCTCCCGGATATAAATCTCCGACAACCGCTCCCAAGAATAAGTGGTACATACAGGAATAAAATGAGCGGACTTGGTCAGTCGATCCACAATAACCCAAATGGCATCGAACTTCTTCAAAGTCCGTGAGAGTCCAGATACAAAGTCCATGGTGATACGCTCCCATTTCCACTCCGGAATCTCTATCTGCTGGAGCAATCCACCAGGTCTCTGGTGCTCATACTTCACCTGCTGACAATTGAGGCACCGAGCTACAAACCTAACTATATCTTTCTTCATCCGCCTCCACCAATAGTGCTGCCTCAATTACTGATACATCTTTGCGGTACCCGGATGAATGGAGTACCGTGAACTGTGGGCCTCCTCTAGAATCAGCTCCCGTAGCCCATCAACATTGGGTACGCAAACCCGACCGTGCATCCTCAATACTCCATCCTCGCTAATGGTCACATCTCTGGCATCACCATGCTGAACCTTATCATTAAGGACAAGAAAATGAGGGTCATCATACTACCGCTCCCTGATACGATCAAATAAAGAAGACCGGAAAATCACACAAGCTAGAACCTAACTAGGCTCCGAAAGATCCAATCTCACAAACTGGCTAGCTAAGGCCTGAACATCCATCGCCATAGGCCTCTCTGATGCTGGTAAACTCTCCAAACTCTCTGCCCGGCGGCTCGAGGCATCAGCCACCACATTGGCCTTACCCGGGTGATATAGAATAGTAATGTCATAATCTTTCAACAACTCCAACCACCTCCTCTAGCACAAATTTAGATCCTTTTGCTTGAACAATTGCTGCAAGCTCCGATGGTCATTATACATCTCATAAGGCACACCGTACAGATAATGGAGCCAAATCTTCAGGGCGTGGACAATGGCAGCTAACTCAAGATCATGGACATGATAATTCTTCCCGTGTATCTTCAACTATCTGGACGCATAGGCAATCACCTTACCATCCTGCATCAATACCACTCCAAGGCCAACTCTCGAGGTATCACAATAGACAGTATAAGACCCTGAACATGTAGGTTATATCAAAATTGGGGCTGTAGTCAAAGCTGTCTTGAGCTTCTGAAAGCTCGCCTCACACTCCTCTGTCCACAGAAATAGAGCACCCTTCTGGGGTCAATCTAGTCATAGGGGCTGCAGCCGATGTAAACCCCTCCACAAAATGGCAGTAGTATCCCACCAAACCAAGGAAACTGCGGATCTCTGTAGCTGAGGATGGTCTAGGCCAACTCTGCACGGCCTCTATCTTCTTCGGATCCACCCGAATACCCTCACTCGATAACACGTGGCCCAAGAATGCCACGAAATCCAACCAAAAATCACATTTTGATAACTTTGCGTATAACTTCTTTTCCCTCAGGGTCTGAAGCACTATCCTCAGGTGCTGCTCATGATCTTCCCGACTCCGGGAATACACCAGAATATCATCAATAAAAACAGTGACATAAGAGTCAAGATATGGAAATACACTGTGCATCAAATGCATGAAGGCTGCTGGGGCATTGGTCAGCCCAAATGATATAACAAGGAACTCGTAACGCCCATACCGAGTCCTGAAAGCAGTCTTTGGGATATCTGGCTCCCGAATCTTCAATTGATGGTAACCTGAGCACAAATCAATCTTGGAAAACACCTGTGCGCCCTGAAGCTAGTCAAATAGATCATCAATACGAGGCAAAGGATATTGGTTCTTCATTGTAGCCTTATTCAACTAGCGATAATCGATACACATACGCATAGAACCATCCTTTTTCTTCACAAACAAGATAGGAGCACCCCAAGGTGAAACACTGGGTCAAATAAAACCCTTATCAATCAATTCCTGTAACTGATCCTTCAACTCCTTCAACTCAAGATGAGCCATACGATACGGGGGAATGGAAATGGGCTGAGTGCCCGGCAATAAATCAATGCCAAAATCAATGTCTCTATGAGGCGGAATGCCCGGAAGATCATATGGAAACACATCGGGATAGTCCTACACTACTGGGACTGAATCAACTCAAGGTGTATCAATACTAACATCTCTCACATAAGCCAAATACGCGTGACACCCCTTCTTAACCATACATTGAGCTTTAAGGAAGGATATAACTCTACCGGAGGTATGATCTAATGTACCCCTCAACTCGACACGCGGTATACCTGGCATAGCCAGCGTCACGATTTTAGCGTGACGGTCAAGAATAGCATAATTGGGTGACAACCAGTCCATGCCCAAGATAATATCGAAATCAACCATATTGAGTAATAATAAATCGACTCGGGTCTCAAAACCACGGAGAGTAACCAAACACGACCAATGAACGCGATCCACAATAAGTGAATCTCCCATAGGAGTAGAAACATAAATAGGGGCACTCAAAGAATCCCGAGGTACACCCAAATGTGGGACAAAATAAGAAGACACATAAGAGTAAGTAGAACCTGGATCGAATAGAACCGATGCATCTCTGTGGCAAACCAATATAATACCTATGATGATAGAATCAGAGGCAATAGCCTCAGTACAGGCAGGCATGGCATAGTATCTGGCTGGGCCTCCCGCTCTAGGGTGACCTCTACCTCCCCGACCTCTACCCCTAGCTAGCTAGGCGGATGGGGTAGCAGCTGGAGCTATGATGATGCCCTGAGAACTCTATAGGGCACGCTGTGGTTGAGGAGGCTGTGGAGGTGCACTCCTCCCAAGTCTAGGGCAATCCATCACCACATGGAGGGTGTCACCACAGTCGAAACAAGCTCCGGGAGGACGTGGTGACTGTGACTGGCTCGGACCATGTCTGCTGGACTGACCTCTGAAAGCACCACGCGCTGGAGGCTCGCTAGAAACCAGAGGTGCATAATAAGGCTCTTGAGGCCTGGGAGGAGCTGGAGCACTGCTGACTACTGGAAGAGATGAATGAACGGGGCGACTCATATAACCCCTACCATGGCGACCTGAAGTTGGGGTACGGGCACCAGAATAATGACCCGACTCTCGAGACCTCTTGACCTCGCTCTCATCTCTCTCCCTAGCATGCATACCCTCAATCCTCTTAGCAATGTTCACCACCTACTGATAAAAAATATCCATCTCCAACTCACAAGCCATGCTAGATCTGATGGGAGTAATAAGCCCCTCAATAAACCAGCGAACCCTCTCACAAACGATAGCAACCAAGGCTAGTGCATGCCTAGCCAAACTGGTGTAACGAACAACATACTCTGAAACAGTCATAGCACCCTGGCGCAAATGCTCAAACTTTGTACGCCATGTGTCTCTGACGCTCTGAGGAATATACTCTTGCAGGAACAGATCCAAAAATTGAGCCCAAGTCAGTGAAGCAACTGCATCTGGACTGTCTAACTTATAGGTGTGCCACCAATCATAGGTGGCCCCTCGAAGCTGGAAGGTAGTGAAAGAAACTCCGCTCGATCCAGAAATACCCATAGTACAGAGAAAGCAATAACCCTCATCAAGAAATCCCAAAGCATCCTCCGATGCTAGACCACTGAACTCAGGAGGCTTATACCTCTTGAACCTCTCAAGCCTCAACTGCTCCTGCTCGGAAGCTGCTACCATGCCCTCGGGCTGAACTAGCACTGCAGGCGGTACAGGAATGATCTCGGGAACCTACTCAACATGCACTCGATGCTCAAGAGTGCGGGCGGTGGGAGTTTGTGCTCCTCCCCCGTCCTGAGATGTGACTGCAGCGAGGGGAAGCAACCCTGCTGAGCCAAAGTGGTGTACATACTCATGAACTATGCCAGAATCTCCTGAAGAGCTGGAGTAGTAGTAACAGTAGTAGGCGTGCCAGGTGCCTGGACTCCGACTGGATCTGCTGGTGGTACCTCGGCGGCAGCTCGCGCAGGTGCTCTGGCTACACCACGTGCACGTCCTCGACCTCTACCCCGGCCCCGGCCTCTGACGGCTGCAGTAGGGGGCACAGGTGCCTGATCATCCCGAGTAGCACGTGTCCTCACTATCTATGAGGGAATAGAAGACAAAAGTTTAGTTGTGATATCAAAATCTTGCATGACAATGAAATCAAATGAAGTGTAATTTTTCTAACAGTTACATAGCCTCTCGTAGATAAGTACAGATATCTCTGTACCGATCAGCGAGACTCTAATAAACCGACCTGTGTTCCGTGACTCCTATGAACATAGAGCTCTGATACCAACTTGTCACGACCCCAGTTCCCCCTCCATGAACATGTTGTGACGGCACCTAGTCCCTACAACTAGGTAAGCCTAACAACGCGGAAACAAATAACTTGCGAAAGTAAATAATTTAAAATTGAACAACTAGAAGAAAAACTGTATATAAATATCGCTCGGCACATACAACTCAATATCACGAAAGCCCACAATATCATCCCAAAACCTGAAAACTCATAGGAACATAACCTAACAGAATGTAATACGTTGTTCTAACTCTAGAATGTCTAGAACAATAGTAAGAAATGAAGGCTAACTGCTAAAAGATAGAATAAGATAGAGACTCCTTAGTCTGCGAATGCGGCAGGTGTACCTCGAAGTCTCTGCTAAATCTCTCCACCTCGAGGGTGATACACCTGGGTAGAGGTACCTGAATCTGCACATAAAAACATGCGCGGAAAGGGCATGAGTACACTATAGCGGTACTCAGTAAGTGTCAAGCCTAACCTCGGTTGGGTAGTGACGAGGAAGATCAGGGCCCTACTAAGAATATATATATATATATATATATATATATATATATATATATATATATATATATATATATATATATATATATATATATATATATATATATATATAATGAAATGATAAGGCAATAAGCAGTAAAATTGAGAGTCGATAAAAAGGATCCACACAGTATAATAAAAGTGTAATAATGGAACAGTGAATAAGGCAAGCTACAAGGAAATATTGTTCGCAACAAAGATGGTAACCGGGGGATCTCTTCGTATACTCAATAAATATGCCAGGGATCTCTTGGTATCCTCAATAACTGTGTCAGGGATCTCTTGGCATCCCGAGGATCTCTTGGTATCCTCAATATATAAGTGTCGGGAATCTCCGAGTAACTCGCACCTCAGTCCAGATCATAATTATGCATGGGGGGTCTCCCGGAATGTCGTCCCGTAGTCCAAATGTAAATGCACAGCATTAACTCAAGGATATCAAAATAAATACTAAGTCCGTAATAAGTACACAACAAATACTAGCCTAATATGCTTCACTTAATGCAATTAAGACAGTTTAAGCAAATATGTAATTAATTCAACTAAGCATACTCTTCTAAACTAACGTAGGCTATATTTACAAGTAGAATAGAGCAAGTAAGAAAAGAACTCAGTTTGAACACTTAAAGTAAAACCGGAGTCTTCAATAATTAGCTCAAGTACGCGCCCGTCACCTCACGTACAAGGCATTCAATTACCAAATATCATATCCTAAGGGGAAAGGTCCCCCACACAAGGTGAGACAAGCCACTTACCTCGAACCGGCTCCAAAATTAACTCGAAACCACACGTTTGCCACGAGTATCTGACTCCAAATGGCCCAAATCTATTCAATTCAATTACATATCGTAAATTACATCTCAAGCAACTGATTCTACGATTTAATTCAAAGCTAAGACATGAAATTAGATAAAATGACCAAAATGCCCCTCAGGCCAACGTCTCGGAATCGGATGAAATTAATATTTTCGGAACCTTCGTACTCTCACGAGTCTACCCATATAAAAATCTCTCAAATCGGAGGTCAAAACTCAATAATTTGGTCTATGAAGTTTTATCAATTTTTCATTCAAAATCCAAAACTAAAGGAGGAATTCATGCTTAGATTAGCGGGTTACAAGCAAAAAGGAGTTTAAAATCGTTACCCAATCAATGTCTCTGAAAAACCCTCGAAATCTCGCTCAAATTCAAGCTCTCAAGCTTGAGTTTTGGTAAAAATGAATAAACCCTCGTTTTTGAAATGTTATATCCACCCATGTATTTAATACATCGCGAACGCGGAGGAAGTCTCGCATTCGCGAAGAAGAAAAATGAAGGCTGCCCAATTTTGCTTCGTGAACGCGGAAGAGAAATTATTGTCGCCCAAAAAATGCTCTTCGCGAAAGCAAAGTAGATGACACAAACGCGAAGCGCGAACATTGCAAAGCTACGCGAACGCGATCGAAGGCATGCGAACGCGATGAGGAAAAATAGCCACAGCCCTTAGCGCCAAAGAATGCTACGCGAACGCGAGGGCTAGGATGCGAACGTGAAGAAGGAAAATGCCAAAGCTTCGCGAACGCGGGAGTATTGAATGCGAACGCGAAGAGCTAACTGGTCCTCCTCTAAAATTACTCTACGCGAACGCGTGGAGGAGGACGCGATCGCGAAGAAGAAAAGGGTTTGCAACAGCTGAAGGAAATTCTGCAATTTTAAACAACTCCAGAATGCCCGTTGAGCATCCGAAACACACCCGAGGCCCCCGGGACCTCAACCAAACCTACAGACATATCCCATAACATCATTCAAACTTGTACCAATCCTTAAACCACCTAAAACAACGTCGGAAACTCGAATTAATCAAGGATTTAAGCCTAAGAACTCCAATTTTCCTCAAAATGCGATTTCGATCAAAAACCTAGCCAAACCACGTCTGAATGACCTAAATTTTACGCATACATACCATATGACATGACAGAACTACTGCAACTTCCGGAATTTCGTTCCAACCCTCGGATCCAAATCTCACTATCGGACCGGAAACTTCAAAAATTCAAACTTTGGCATTTCAAGTCTAAATTAGCTACGGACCTCCAAAACACATTTGATCACACTCCTAACCTTGAAATCACCTAACAGAGCTAACGGGGCCATTGGATTTCCATTCTGAGGTCGTCTTCATACTGTTCTGATTACGGACCACTTTCCAACACTTAAGCTCTCATTTAGGGACTAAGTGTCCCAAAACTCTGCGAAACTCAAAATCGAACGTCTCGGCAAACCAAAATAACAGACATAAACTTTGGAAAAATAGTTAATAGGGGATTGGGGCGTTAATTCTTAAGACGACCGGCCGGGTCGTCACAGTATCGTATCGTATTGTATTGTATCGTTTGATAAATACAATGTTTCAATAGACTGTGTCGTTTTTCATCGTTTCATAATATCATGCACCAATAATCAGGGGCGTACGCAGAATTTTTTGTGAGCGGTGTCGAAATTTAGAGATGCGTACAAATGAGGAGATTACTTTAATAAAATCATACTTTAGAAAAACACAATTCAAATATAGTAGTAAAGTTCTCCCCCACAAACTTTTATTTTTATAAAATGTACTCATAATAGACTCAATACAAATATTACTAACAAAAAAAACTTCTATATAAGGTAGCAAAAATTTACTCAATAGCTCATTATCCATCTGAATCCATAGGACGCTGCTTCTTTCAAAAAAATTTCAAAAGAATACTAAAATATTAAGAATCCATAGGACGTTGCTTCTTTCAAAAAAATTCCAGAAGAATACTAAAATATTAAGAAAAAAGTTGTTACCACCGAGGCGAGTCGAACACCTGACCACAAGCAGAAAGTGGATTGTTTCACCAACGGGCCAATATAGTTGTTAACGTCAAATTGTGTCATTTATCATATTTAGACTATATTTCCTTTTGCAGATTATTTATATATATATATATATATATATATATATATATATATATATATATAT
>MU787103.1:56498-67767 GCA_026770625.1 Nicotiana glauca
AAATATATATATATATATATATATATATATATATATATATATATATATATAAAAATTTCTGGCCAAGCGGTGTCGATGATGCAACCACATCAAATGGGTCGTTTACATAAAGTGACATATTTTGTTGTTATGTAATAACGAATTTAACGACACAATACAATAAAATTTAAACAACAATCAAAATAAACACTATATTTAAAATAACAGTACAATACGATACAATGGGTAACAACCCTCCAAACAAGCTATACCGGTGTAAGTTATACCGGTGTAAGTTATACCAGTATAAGTTATATTGGGATAAGTTATGCCGGGATTAGTTATGCTGGGATTGTTGTTTATTCGTTGTTTGGTATGTTGTGATAAGAATGACAATTGCATAATTTCTAAGAAGAAGGTATAAGTTATACCGGTGCTAATTACACCACCTTTCAGGGGCGGCTTTTGGGTAAAGCAGATAAAGCCTATGCTTTAGCCCCCACTTTAGGGGGGCCCCAGTTTTTTAGTTTATTAAAAAAAAAAAATCTTCAAAACTTAAGCAAACACTTTTTCAACATTCAGGTTTTGTGTAAAAGAAAAAGATTACCGTGGGCCCAAAAATTTGAAAAATCTGGCCATTTTTCTCTTTTCATCTTGGTTTTTGCCATTTTTCAACGTTTAGATTTTCTTCTTGGTCTTTTCTCCTTTTAATACATTTCTCACAAATATTACATTACATTGCTATCATTTTTTTCCCTTCAACTTCAAGACAATCCTCTTCACCTCTTGCAATATTCTAGAGATAGAAAAAGTTGAAAGCTTATTGTTTGTGCTATGGGATACCAAGCATTGCATCAAAAATATTGAAGCAACAACTATTTATTTTCAGATCAAGTTATTGAATCAGGTTTTGCTATTCTAATTTTTAGTATTATTTTTCTTCTAAATTAATTTTCTTGATATCTTTATTATATAGGTATATATTATCCTTTTAATATTTATTAAAACTCAAATATGTCAAATATAAAGTATGATTCCGGTTATGCAAAACTTAAAAAAAAAAGAGAAGAGTTGAATCTTTAATACAATCCCAAAGAGGAGCCATTGATAAATTTTTAACAAACAATAAAAATACTAAATCAAATATTGTAGGAGAATGCTCTCAAGATGAACAAATCACTAACCTAGTTGAGTTAGATGATAACACTATCCAAGAAGAAGAGGAGGAAACTAGTGAGAAATTTGATATTAATCCTCAAGAAAACCAAGAATTTATAAATGAACCAAATAATTGTATTCCTAGAAATATTTATGATCCTAGTCAATGGACTAAAATTGATACAAAGTTGAGGGATTTATTAGTTGAAAAGGGGCCAATTAGAATTAGTGACATAGATTTTCCAAATGATAATTTGTTAAGACATTTTTCTAATACCCATTATTTTAAAAAATTGGCAAATGGTGAAAGACATGAAAGAAGATGGTTAGTTTATTCTAAAGACTTGGATAAAGTATTTTGTTTTTGTTGTAAGTTGTTTAATACAACTTCTAGTATTAGTAACAGTAAACTAGCGAATGAAGGTTGTAGAGACTGGAGAAACCTTAGTGCCAAGCTTAAAGCTCATGAAACATCAAACGAGCATATTATTAATATGGGTGCTTGGCTTGATTTAGAATTGAGATTGCAGGAAAATAAAACAATTGATAAAGATGTTCAAGATCAAATCAATAGAGATAGAGAGCATTGGAAAAATGTATTGTCAAGAATTATTGCCGTGATAAAAACTCTTGGGAAAAATAATTTGGCATTTAGAGGAAAAAATGAGAAGATCTATCAAGAAAGCAAAGGAAATTTTTTAAGTCTAATTGAAATGATTGCAGAATTTGATCCGATCATGCAAGAGCATATTCGGCGAATTAAACATGATGAAGTTCATAATCATTATCTTGGACATAATATTCAAAATGAATTGATAAATTTGTTGGCAAGTGAAATTAAGAATAAAATTATTACAAAAATTATAGAAACAAAGTATTTCTCAATCATACTTGATTGCACTCCAGATACTAGTCATCAAGAACAAATGTCTTTTATATTGCGAAGTGTGGACATTTCAGCAACTCCAATAAAAATTACTGAATATTTTTTAGAATTCTTAAAAGTTGATGATACAAGTGGAAAAGGTCTTTTTGAAGTTATTATAGATGAGATAAAAAATATTGGACTTGATATTGATAATCTAAGAGGACAAGGATATGATAATGGATCCAATATGAAAGGAAAACACCAAGGATTGCAAAAAAGACTTCTAGATATAAATCCTAGATCATTTTATACACCATGTGGTTGTCATAATTTAAATTTAGTACTTTGTGACATGGCTAATTCTTGCACAAAGGCTATATCATTCTTTGGAGTGGTTCAACGAATATATTCACTATTTTCTTCTTCTACTAAAAGATGGAAAATTTTAAAAGATAGTGTGCCTAGTCTAACTCTTAAATCATTGTCACAAACACGATGGGAAAGTCGTATTGAAAGTATTAAAGCAATAAGATTTCAAACTCCACAAATAAGAGATGCATTATTGAAATTAGTAGAAGTTAGTGAAGATCCAAAAACCAAAAGTGAAGCTAGTTGTTTAGCAACATATGAGCTTGAAAATTTTGAGTTTTTATTGGGTATGACTATTTGGTATGATATATTATTTGCGGTTAATTCAGTTAGCAAAACTTTACAATCAAAAGATATGCATATTGATGTTGCCATAGATCAATTAAGAGGTTTGATTTCCTTTTTTCAAAAATATAGAGAAGAATGATTTGTAACTGCTATGGTTTCTGCTAAGAAAATTGTATCTGAGATGAATATAGAACCTGAGTTTCGTAGTAAACGGGTAATATATAGAAAAAAACAATTTGATAAGAATATTGACAACGAAATCACTATGTCTCTTGAAGAATCTTTTAGAGTAGATTACCTTTTATACATAATAAACCAAGCTATTTTTTCTCTCCAAAATAGATTTGAACAATTCGAAACCTATGAAAATATTTTTGGTTTTCTCTTTAGTGGTAAAAAAATTACGATCACTAGATGATGAGAATTTAAAAAAATATTGTCTTAACCTTGAATGTTCTTTAAAACATAATAATCAATCTGGTATTGATGGTTTAGACTTATTTTCTGAATTGAAAGTGTTACGAGAAATTGTATAAGTAGATAATAATACTCTAGTCGATATCCTCAATCAGATAAAAAGACTTGATTCCTTTCCAAATGCATATATTGCTTATAGAATAATATTAACAGTTCCGGTAACAGTTGCCTCAGCGGAGAGAAGTTTTTCAAAATTAAAATTGATAAAATCTTATTTAAGATCAACAATGTCTCAAAAGAGGTTGAATGGATTAGCTATATTGTCAGTTGAAAATGAATTGTTAGAAGAAATTAATTATAAAACAGTTATTCATACCTTTGCATCTCAAAAGGCAAGGAAAATAAATTTCAAATAAAAAATATATATGATTTTTTTTTTTAAGAAAAAAATTAAGGCCTCCATTTGAAGTTTGGCTTTAGGCCCCCAATAGTATTGAGCCGCCCCTGCCACCTTTTATAATGTATAAATTATCCCGATGTTAAAATTAATATCGGGATAACTTATACCTGGGTTACTAACCAAACAAAGTATTAAGGTGGTATTAAATTTTCATACCACCCTTATACCTCCTCATACCTCCTTATACCTCATACCAAACGACCCCTAAGAGTATCGAGTGTGTGCCGCGACAGGAGGCAGGAGGTGGAATCATTTTAGACAAGTGTCCCTGACGTGCACATGGTCAGTCTCATGACTGCGACAGTTTGAAAGAAGTCGAAATACCTATATTACCCTCAATTGTTACATAACCGTTTAAACTTGTCTACCTCTACTCTTCTGGATCTTCCAATCAAAACGGAGGATATTATTGTCTTTTCGACACACCTTCTCCTCTCATTGCACTTTCTGGTGAAAATCAAATGCTCCTCTGTGTATCCCCTTTGCCGGCCCCTACACTCTCTCTCTCTATCTCTCTGCTTCAAATGGTACTCTGATTATTAGATTTTCCAGCTTCATTAAAGTTCTTTAGTTCTGTCTGCTTGAGGTATCTTCTACTATTTTGCTTTAACTTCTTTTCTTGTACTTGCATTTTGTACACTTGGTATCTTGAATTCAATAATTTCTGCAGATAAAAAGGGCTTCTTTTAGGTTGATTTTATTTTGGTTTTTAATTCTGAAGATGGGGTCTTCTGTTCTTGAAATATTGGGGTATAAGAAACTTCCTCAAGTGTTTAATCATTTTTCTTGAAAGAGGGATGGACAAAAGCTAGGTTTTTTCCCTTTTTTTTGCTGCTTTATTCACTTATAGCCCAATATATCCTACTACTATTTAGACTGTGTGGTGAGCTCCTTAGAGGATTATACTATGTTTTAGCAGAAAGTTCAGTGGCTAGATAAAATTATTGTAATGCTGTGGCATTTATTAGCATATGAAGCTTACCGCTGTCGTGGATAACATATCCGAATAAATCTAGAGAGGCTTTGAGCTAAGAAAATTTGATTACTTTTGATTTAACAAAAATAAGAAGTTAACGAAGTATATCCCTAATATACCTTATAATCAAGTGTAAGGACAGTTATAAATATATCGAAAGCATGATGAGTTGGAGCTTTGATCTCTTCTTAAATTATGAGTATATGTTTTTTACAAATAAGGTTTCTCTTCTGAAACTTCAACAACCTTAATGATGGACTACTAGTATGTTACCCTTAAGTGTAATATTTTAGGCCTCCATTTCTCTTTTTTGTTGTTTATAAGATTTCCGAGGATCATAAAGAATATGAAAGCAAAAATAAACAGATGCATTTCTGTCTTGCATCCTCACTATGAAATTAATTAAACAAAAGTGGTGCTCGTTTATTATTTGCTGGGTATTGACAAAAGAGTGAAACTTCATCTAAATCTCTCAAGATTCTTGAATTATCATTTTGTTGTTTTGGTCAGTCCTTTATGTTATGTTCTCTTACAGGGACAGCTCTGCTTATGGCCTCCCCTTCCTCTGAGCCTACTGCCAAGCCTGAGGGTAGCAGTGGAAATGATGTCGGTGGTGGAGAAACATCAGAAGCTATGGGTTCTATAGGGACTGATCAGCTATTACTATATAGAGGACTGAAGAAAGCAAAGAAAGAGAGGGGTTGTACAGCCAAGGAGCGCATAAGCAAAATGCCCCCATGTACTGCAGGGAAACGCAGCTCCATCTATCGTGGTGTCACTAGGTACGGGATGGAAAAAGGCAAATTACAGATTTTATTGAAGTTTTAGAGTATCTTTGTGCAAGTATGTTATTTTTTTCTTTTGGTTATTTGCAGAAGAATCTAGTTTCTCTACATTTAGCTTCCCTTAGTTGACAGACTAAAATTGGGTCCTTTTATGGAGGTCTACCTATGATTCTTCTAACATAGCAGTGAGGGCAACACTTTTCAGCAGTTCCATGCCCTATGAGAGAAACCAGCATTAGTAAACGAATTAGAAAGCTTAGGATCTTGGATTTTGCATATTAGTGAACGAGCAACATCCATGGTAGCTTTCTTGACTTACAAATGGCGATGAGCACATAGCTGTAAATAGGGAGATGAAGTGTATCAGGACTCAGGAACCGTGCCATGCATGACAGAAACATGCATGCAAATATCTATTGTCTACCAATGCAGCCTGCTTATAGATGATAAACTCGTTCTATGATATTTGAATTTGTTTCTATATTCTAAATACACTTCTTGAAATGCTAAAGAAGGGAAAAACTAAAAAAACAGTAGAGGTGTTTGTAGAATTTTTTATTTGGTTTGAGAAAAAAATGAAGTTGAAAAAATTTGGGATGGGAAAAGTTTCCTGCCCCATTTGAGTCATTAGGTAACATAAAACAAAAAGGCTCATGGAATTTAGAATCATTCATTGGTCGTATTTACTTCTTGGTTTAGTATGTAGAAGGAATGAAGAATTTCCTCTTTATGACTTTTAATAAAATAGTTAGTGAGTAGCCATTGTATGGAAGATTCAAGGCCTAAAGGTTTTGTCTCTTTTCTTGGCTGGGTATTTTATTTGTTCTATTTGTTAGAGTCAGATAAGATGGTATATGTAAACTCTCGTTCTGTCTTGGCTGTTTTTTAAGCGAAATATTGCTTGCCTCAAGAATTTTTCTTGTTTCTTGGAAAATTTTTGAACTATGTTTTTAATTTCATGGGACTAGGCATAGATGGACTGGCCGTTATGAAGCTCATCTTTGGGATAAAAGTACCTGGAATCAAAACCAAAATAAGAAAGGAAAGCAAGGTGTTTCTCTTTGTTTCTCTAGCAGATATTGTTGTTTCTATCGCCTGCTGATCAGAATTCAGATCGATGCTTCAGTTTCTTGTGAAAATACTGATGTTTAGAAAGTGTTTATATTGCATGGACTTTGGGGCGTTTATTGCTGCTTTATCTGCATGGGCAGTTTACTTAGGTGAGTACCTTGATTTATCCTTTTCTTAGGTACTGCACAAAAAAGGAGATTAAACTGTTTTGTAACAAAACTTCTTGTAGGAGCGTATGATGATGAGGAGGCTGCAGCAAGAGCATATGATCTTGCTGCTTTGAAATATTGGGGCCCTGGAACTCTCATTAATTTCCCAGTAAGATGTTTGTTATTAGTTTATTTCTCAGTTTATTAAGCAATACAAGCATCTTGCCCTGCCCCATTCCCCCTCCTCCTACCTGTCTCAAGGATGCAGCTCCAACTGTTCCTTTGCTTTATTCTCTTAATTCCTGACTTTTTTATATATTGGATCTGTTAAAGCTTTACCCTTGTGAAAGGACTAAGCAGAACCTTTACGAATGTTTACTAACTGTATCAGGTGATGTGCAATGAGTTTACTTTTGTGTACTGAATGCGTTGACCGTTTATGTAGGTGACAGATTACACAAGGGACCTTGAAGAGATGCAAAATGTCTCCAGAGAAGATTATCTTGCATCATTAAGAAGGTAGGTATGTTGTTTGCATATGCATCTGTTTGGAAGGGTATTTGCTGATTTCGCATAAATTCATTTTTGCAGAAAGAGCGGTGGTTTCTCCAGAGGGATCTCCAAATATCGTCCTCTATCCAGGTGTGCTAAGACAGACCATGTCTGTGTTTATTTGGCTTCGTAAATTAAAAAATAATGTGATAAAGAACAAAATGCTGTTCAATTCTCCTGTCACATCCACATTTACTTATTTTTCCAGGTTCTTGATCTTCTTCATAAGATTTTTTAGATATATCATCATTAACAATGTCTCCCGTATTTTCTTCTCTGCATCCAATGTAGTCGATGGGATCTGCAATTTGGTCGTGTGCCTGGAGCTGATTACTTTAACAGCCTGCAGTATGGTGAGTGCAGTTCTTGTCATACAAGAAGAAGTTTGTATTAAAACAGTAACTTTTAGACCTTGGATTTAGTTAGCAAATCAAGTGCTGAAGTTAGCTCTTATAAATCCATAAATTTCTCGAAGGTGATGATGCAACAGTCAACAATGAGTACATTGGTGGTTTCTGCATGGATAGAAAGATTGACTTGTCAAGTTACATCAAGTGGTGGGGAGGTAATAAAGCTCTTCAAACAGATTCCCATTTGAAATCATCAGAGGAAACAAAGGTTGGTTGTCCTGAAGATATTGATAATGAGCTTAGGGCTTCAGAATTATCGATTCAGCAGACTGAACCATATGAGATGCCCCGTTTGGGTGTGTGCCAAGAAAGAAAGAATCATAAAAACTCCACGCTGTCTGCTATGAGTATTTTGTCACAATCTGCAGCATACAAGAGTTTACAAGAGAAGGTTGCTAGAAAGAAAGAAAAAGTTGAGAATGATGAGAATGAAAACAAAAGCACTATCAACAGAGTTGACCGTGGGAAGACGATTGAGAAATCAAGTCCTGATAGTGGAAGCGAGAGGCTTGGAGCTGCATTTCTAAACCCCGGGGGATCATCTATTACCAGAAA
The DNA here is from genome assembly GCA_026770625.1 of Nicotiana glauca. NCBI lineage: Eukaryota > Viridiplantae > Streptophyta > Magnoliopsida > Solanales > Solanaceae > Nicotiana > Nicotiana glauca. Next base: position 64,536 of record MU787103.1, read on the forward strand.
CTTGCACCCACTTACTCCACTCCTGTCGGCACCACTTCTCACTAACTACAACAACGTAGATCCATTAACAGACCCTGCTCTTTGGACATCTCTTGTTCCTATTTTTCATACAGGTTCTTCACGCACTGCTGAGGTGGGTTTATCTCTTCATTGAAGCTTACTTTATCTTGTCTTGCATATTCTATATAGAAACATGGCAGAAAGATAAAAAAAGTTAATAGAGTGGAACGTAATTTTAAATCATAGTGCTTTATGCCTATCCTAACTTAAGTCTATATAAGAAATATGGAAGAAGGATAGAACTGTTAAACAATCTTGGTTGCCTAGGATGTATATATCCTAGTATGTGAAGCTCTCAACGCTTAGTTCAAGCGGCAAAGGTCGACAGACTTGTGACTTAAGTCTCAGGTTCAAGCCCTGCGTCATGCGGTCTAAGCTTGGTTATAAGTGGAGAAGGGTAGAGAGGCGAGCCCATTATCCCGTGTTTTGAAGGCCACTGACCCCGACGGATTTCTCGGTCATCGAAAAAATAATCCAGTTTTGACTTTTGCATGATACTATATCAAATTTAAAATGTTGCTAGCTTAAATTTTGGACCGTTTAAGTATTTTAATGGTGATAAAAATTCTGCTTGCTGTATCCTGTAATGGAACCTGCACTTAGCTAAACCTGAGCTCTAGTTTCCATGTCCAGCAGCAATTTCAGATATATATAGAGTAGTAATATAGTATTACTTTTGACTTTGAAGAAGGGATAGTTCAGTCAGTTGTACCTTGGCTTTCCTCCTGATATGACTTGTCTGGACAATGGTGGCCGTTAACAAGAGATCTTACTGAGTAGTTGATAAAGCCCTGATAGCTTTGATGGTGTATCAACTCCAATTCACTCTATTAAGGCTAGGTGCATAATGTTTCTTTTTAGTTGGCACAAATTGCCCCCTGTAGACACCCCTGATAGCTTTCTGAACTTTGTCAGCACCTTGGTCTTAGATTAGCATTTCATGTAATTGAGCTGACTTAGTTGTTTTTGCTGTATGTACTACTGCATCTTCTTGATGCCATCAATGAACAAATTACCTCATCAAAAAAAAAAAGAGAGATCTTACTGAGTAGTTACTCTTGATCTTAGCTATACATGCTTTTACAAGCAGCATCAGTGGTACCTCACTTTTGAGATATACCCTTCCCAATTATGCTTATTTAAGTCTCCAAAAGTGTCAAGGAATATCACAATGCAGAAAAAAATATCACAAGTTTATACTGTTGAGTAGCAATTTTTGATGATTCCCTATAGATATATGTGCACAGATAAGGCATTTTGAGATTGAAGGGACGTGTATCTCATAAACTGGGATTATTTTTTGTGCAGGCGCACAAGAGTGAAGCAACTTCGGATTATACTTTATTTCAGCAAGAAGATTAACTTCTGCCTCTACAAGTGAGATACACAAAACACAAAATTTCCTGTACATGGATTTTACTCACTATGGGCTTTATAATATCTTATTGGAAAACCAAACAGGATTGTGGTTTTACAAGTTTTAAAATAAGTCACTGCTTTGTTAGCATTACTTATTTCCATGGTGGTTATTATATTATTAAAAGAGTCTATAGAGTTTTCCACAAGAATGATTAGAATTTTGTTGTGGCCCTTGTTGGTTCTAGTTTGACTATTATATTTCCTACCCGCTCTCTAACAAAATAGTTTCTTTCCCCTTTTTTTCTACACTTTATATATATATATATATATATATATATATATATTCTCAAAATTGAAGTTAATTAACTTGATTGAAATCTGAAGTTGAGTTTCCAAGTATGATGATTGCTTGTTCATTTTTCTATATAATACATAAGCTAACTGCTTGTAATGCCTCAAATTGAAATGCTTGGACTATAAAATGATACAAGACAAGATGAAAGGCAACTACTACCAAGGGGTGGGTGAGAATTGAGATGGTCGGGATCTTTCTATCCTTAAACAAAGGTTTCCAGTTTGAGACCAAAAAATGAAGGATCTTTCGGTCCTAGTGGTGGACTTTCGCGGAGAAATTCAAAAATAGTGTGGTCATTTAAAAATAGCTACAGTTTCAAAAGTAATCGAAATTTAGTCACTTTTTATGTAAGGATAAATTTTAACAAAGCACCGTTCAAAATCCGGAAAATACTCTAGCATAATATATTGGAGTTCTAGCATAAATATACTGGAACTCTAGTATAGTATAATATGCTGGAAGTTTATACACAGGTGTTTCAATCTCCAGTATATTATGCTGGAACTTTGCGTGTTGGAGTTCTAGCATAATATGCTGGAAGTTCATACACAGGTGCACCGATCTCTAGTATATTATACTGGACCGTCTCTGTTGCAGCAAAATAGTGGTTATTTTATAATGACTTTGCAAACGCTGATTATTTTTAAATGATTAGTTCGAAAACTGGCTAGCTTGTGCTATTTGAACGGACTTTTGCAGTACTTTATTTAAAAGTTGGCTACATTTTCAATATTAGCTCATTGGTTATCTATCTGAAGTTTAAAATTCAAAACTAATCTTCAGATAGGTCTGATTTTGAAAGGCAAGGAACACAAAAGTGGCCATCTGGTGTAAATAGACATTTTTACCGCCCCATAGTTTGATTTGCACCTTGAAAGGCTGTTACATGATAAAAATAATTTGATTCATTTTCAAGGTAATGTAAGTATATTCAACAGCTCAATGTTGCCACTATTTATACAACAACAACAACCTTCCCAACATTTTCAAGTGTGTACGCAGACTTTACTCCTACCCTGGGTAGAGAGGCTGTTTTCAAATAGACTCACCTTGCTCTTGGGGAAACTCGACCTCAAGACCTCTTGGTTGGAAGTGGGAGTTGCTTACCATCAGAGCAACCCTCTAATGGGAACATAATTTAGCAGCACTAACAATTTGATAATTTTGCTAGAATAGTTCCATAAATATTCTATACAATAATACGCATTTACAGCCTGGCTGGGGAGGTAACTATTGTTTTGTAGATAGATTTTCTCAGCAACCAATGAAATTATACATTGAGGGTGTGTTTGGTACGAAGAAAAATGTTTTCATGAGAAAAGGGTAATTTTATCACTTATTTTCTTGTTATTTTTCCGGAAAATATTTTTTAGTGTTTGGTTAGAGAGTAGAAAATATTTTTAGGAAAATAATTTTTTTTCTACTCTCCTCACCCCCCTTCCCCAGCCCTATGTTTCC
>MU787103.1:78713-99224 GCA_026770625.1 Nicotiana glauca
TTTTTTATTTTTTGAAATAAAAAGTATATCTATTCATTAAAATTCAAACAATATTATTGAAAAAAATAATATAAAATTTAAAATAAAAAATAAATATTTTCTAGAGTAATAAAATGTATATCTTCTATTATATTACAAAAAAAATAGCAGACAAAAATATTAAACAAGCAATATGCTAATAATCTATTTATATATTATTAAAAACCAAAGAAAAAGGCACCGCATTAATACAAGTGGCAGCCTAGATAAAAGCCACATGATATAAGTAGTCTATCGTTTCAACTTTGCAACATCCCTTACAAATGAACCACCACCTTATTAATAACTAACTTAAGCAACCATTGCACCAAGATCAAGTATCTTCATAAAATCTTATAGAACCAAGTATAAAACTTATGCACTTATTCAAGTAACCTCTTTGTGGAGAAAGCAGAAACACGTTCATCTCTTTTAAGATGTTCAACTTTAATACCACACTTTCCCAAAATTTCAATATTTTCTTTGAAACATGTCTTAGAACCATACAACAACATATTTAAATTACCAATATCAATCTATTATTTTTTCAAAGGCTTTGCGTGGATGAATCTTTACTTTTTTTCTATAACTTTAATCTATCTGCTAGAGCACTTGCAGCAAACAGTTTTTCCACCACTTGAAAAAGCCACTATCTAATAAATTCAAAAGTTTAATTTCTTTTAGCAAACATTACTATCATTAATATTTAAAAGAAGTTTCATGAACCTGATAATCACCGTAGACTAGCAATCCCAGTTAAGCACCTCACCTATCAATTGGTAACAAAATAATCATGTTGATTAAAGTTTCATTTTAGTATGTAAAAGACTGGTTAGTATATCTTATTGAAAATTAATAAAAAAATTAACTACTCAAATTCGGTGAGGGTTGGGTATATCTTATTGACAAATAAAATGATAATTAAAATTTATTAAAGTAATACGGTCTAATAGTATCAAACAAGAATGATTTTAATTTAATTTTTTATTTTTAATATTAACCGCGCATCGCGCGGGTGTGACTACTAGTTAATGCTAAAAGGTAAATTTTTTAATCCGTACGAAAATAGCTAAAAAAATTATTTATTTTGGACCGGAGCAGTTACCGACAAAAGTTAGTTTTTAGAATATCCTTTTTTAAATATTCTTGGAGAATGAATAGTAAAATATCAGTTGGACGATATGAAAATAGAGTAACTGTGTCGTAGGTGGTATTGTAAAGTAACATGGTTAAGGCGAAGAATGCGGGAAATGGAAAAGGGAGAGGAGACAGAGGGCTCTTTGTTTCGTCAATTCCTTTCTTACAGAGAGTACATTAATGTCTCCTGCAGAAGAAGACATCTGTCTTTGTTAGATTCCAGCGACAGTCCCCCTATCTTGGATTTTAGTACCATCTTAATAGCCACGTGTCACTAGCCATCTTTCACTTTGTCACGCACATTTATGTTTTTAACTTTTTGGTCTCTTTTCTGTTTTCCTGTTCTTTGCTTTCTATTTCCTTCAACTTAATTGGGATAATAAATTGGGTATATGATGTCTTTTAAAACATATACTCCCCCGGTTCAAAATAAGTGATTTTTTGGATGTTTTTACACAAATTAAGAAATTTATCTTTTAGCATTAATTAGCAATAGAATTGACTATATTAACCTTTAATATCTCACATAAAGACTCCTAACACATATTCTAACACTATTTACTCCAAGGATAATGTAGGAAAAAAAATAATTAATTCATTCCTGAAATCTGAAAAAAAATTACTTATTTTGGACCACAAGAAAAATATCAAAAAATCACTAATTTTGGACCGGAGGGAGTATTAAAAGGCGTCTTTTTAAAACTTAAATTGCCAATTGACCTTTGAGTCTTAATTATTATGCATGAGATTTTCTTGTTTAATTAGTTTTAAATATGAGATAATGATTAATGAGAAGTTGAAGTGGAAATTTCAAACTGTATCCCTAAAATTTTACTTATCACGCATTGGACCTAGTATTTTTATTAGCGTAATTGAATTTTTAAAAACCCTGCAAAATCTTTTTCTTCATCATTGTGCATTTCGCATTTTGCATTGTATACCGTAGAAATCGTGGCTACCCGATTTTATTTTTTGGCCTAGATAGGAATGTCACGTCAAAGGGCTAGGACGTCGAGCTCGGACCGAGGTCGATATCGATTGTGGCCAGAAAGAGGCAGACTTCGAGTGACATCGGCATCACTTGATAATGAAACAGGCGAGATATCTGCGATTGCTCGAAGATCGTTGTATTGGGAAAAATTATATTTACATATAAAGGTGACGTATCAAGACACGTGGATTGGTCAAATGGTCAAAGAATTACAATTAGCCAAGAGTCACGAGTTGCAACAGATACGAGCAAAGGCAGAGGAAGAGGCACAGACAATCAGACAAATAACTCGGCGCCCGTACTTATTTAAGTCAATATATCCGAGAATCAGAAAGAATGAATCTGACAAAAGAAAAGAGTACAGATACGGCATTTAATGAGCATTAAATGCTGAATACGTAAGAGAATTTGTATTGAATGTAATGATTGTGTAACGTAGCATTCAATGACCTTAATTACTCATAATAGCCTCATTATGATTTGAGCAAAACGCATATTTCCAAAGATATCTATAAAAAGGAGATATGTGATTAGTTGTAAGGACAAGAAACACTATTGGAATAGACATTGATTTATTTATTTCTCTTGATTACCATCTTGCTTCCATAATTACTTCTTTTTATTCATTTTCTTGATTATCAATAACCCGAGTTCTTCTAAATTCTAGCTTTGACTAAAAGTCCATCTTTTGGTTAAATAATCGTAGCATGAATCTCGAAATGGATCAATCTATAACTGTTAAGTAGATGTACCTTATTTAGGGCTCCTCTATTATATAAAGAGGGATCTCATTCATTTGTAAGGATCATCATTGTTCATTAAGAAGAATATATACACTCATTACTTTTCTGCTATTTCACTTATTGTTCATCAGAGTTGCTTTATCATTTACTATTCTTACTATCCCACCTCGAGACTACCCCAGGTCGAGGCCGAGACTTGGCTAGCACACTGGTTTGATTTATTTTATTCTCTAATTTATTCATTTATTTTCTTGCTTATCAATTAGTATTGGATAAAATCACATATCCTTAAAACCACAATATAAGTTAAATTGTTATCTGAATATAAGGGTAAACAGTTTGGCGCCCACCGTGGGGCTAAGGATAATAGTGATTGTTCGGTGTTGATTTTGATAACACACATTATTTTACGCTTGTTCTTGTCAAGTATCTTTGCTCTCACGTTAAAACATGTCAAACTCACAAAACGCATCCACACATGGTGAAGATGGTCTCAGGTTTCACGGGGAAAATGACAATGTAATTGCTCCAGGAGCCGAGGTGTCACAGGCTAATCTCGGGGGAGCACTGGTTGCCAATCCAATCGATGTTAGTTTGCACCTTGCTTTAAATGCGGACCTATGTGTGGACCCCGAAAAGAGTGTATGCAGAGAAGGCCAGTCTGGTGGTCAAGGTACACAAGGCAGAGGAGACGAATGAGTTAGTCTCCAAGTGATATTCAAGATGCAACAGGCTCAATAGGCTGCTATTGCTCAATTACAAAATCAACATAGAACTCCGAGTGGGGTCAAGCCAGAAATCACTCGCCGTACCGAGCCATGCCAGAAAGGTCGAATGGTAATAAACCGGGAACTGATCCTACAATAATGAAAATGCTCGAGGAGTTCGCCAAAAGAATTGAGTCAAGAGAGAAGAAAATCAAAGTTAATGATAAAAAGAAGTGGAAACATATAATTCTCGAGTTGATCAGATAACAGGGGCACTACCAATCTTGAAAGGGATGGATTCGAAGAAATTTGTATAAAAGTCGTTCCCTTCGAGTGCGGGTCTGAAACCCATTCCAAAGAAGTTTCGTATGCCGAACATACCTAAATACAATGGGACCATCGATCCCAACGAGCATGTCACCTCCTACACATATGCCATCAAGGGTAACGATTTGGAAGATGATGAGATTGAATCTGTTTTATTGAAGAAGTTCGGGGAAACCCTATCGAATGGAGCAATGATTTGGTACCAAAATCTACCACCAAATTTTATCGACTCATTTTCCATGTTGGCAGACTCTTTCGTAAAGGCACATGCCGGAGCCATAAAGGTTGCGACAAGAAAATCAAACCTTTTCACAGTAAGACAAAGGGATAATGAAATGTTGGGGGAGTTTGTATCCCGATTACAAATGAAACGCATGGAATTACCACCGGTCACAGATGATTGGCCCGTTCAAGCTTTCACTCAGGGACTGAATGAATGAAGTTCGATAGTATCACGTCAGTTGAAGCAAAATCTGATCGAATATCCAGCTGTAACTTGGGCAGATGTACACAAACAGTACTAATCAAAGATCAGGGTCGAGGATGACCAATTAGAAGCTCCTTCCCGTTCAGTGCACCCGAACAGGTAAGCTGCTAAAAATCGAAGGGACCTCAATAGAGAGCCATGATCGAACAAATATCGATATCAACCATACACCTCAGATCGCAGGAATAGTGGTCCAGGACGCAATCACGTCCGGAACGATTGGAGAAGCGATATAGGATAAAATTCTCGGGGACTCATGAGCAAAAATGGTTTTGACAAGTACGCCGACCCCATAGAGGCACCTCGATTATCAGAGTATAATTTTAGTGTCGATACATCGGGTATTATATCAGAAACTAGAAAAATCAAAGACACCATATGGCCTAGGCCCATACAGAATGATCATTCCCAAAGGAACCCCAATTTGATGTGTAAATATCATGGCACGCATGGTCACAGGATCGAGGATTGCAGTCAATTGAGACACCTAGGTATTTCTACGGAGAACACGTAGTATTGAAGACTACAAAGTACAAATTCAATTTGGATCGAATATTTTGGCGTGTAAATATCTTGTGAGCAATAAATATGTAGATTCTTTATTATTTAATTTTATTGGTTAGGAGTTGATAAACAAATATTATTATTTATTCTTGTGTGTAAGATGAGGTCCTTGCCGTTTCGAGGAATGATTGGCAGCATAAATACTATTGACGAGCGCAAAACACAACATAAAATTGAAGTTCGCTAGCCAAATATAGTATAATTTAATTATCGTTTCCACAAGAATTGGATTTAAATAATATTTAAGTAATTTCTAGTTTAACGCTATTTAGAATGATTAACACTTTGATTGGAATGGCTATGTCCTAAAATTAACTATTAAAATTAAAGCAATTAACAATTGATCACAGAGAACTAGAGAGTAGAAAAATGAGTTATTATCAAGACGAAAAATAAGAGTTTTGACATGATAGGTGCAAAACTGTTATCTTGAATTTGTCGACGTTATATTTTACTCTTAAGGTTCAATCGATTCTCATGAATTCAATATGTGATTAGCTTATACTTCTGACTTAGATTCCTCTCTCGATTAAATCTAAATTTTTCGAATAAACTAATGTGAAGTGCGGTGAAACTTGCAAGAATCTATTGGTAGGAATGATCTTAGAGAAACTTCTCACGAATATTTCTCAATCTTAATTTAAGCAGTAACTCAAAAAGCTCTCTCGATTACTTCAAAAAATTACCAAAATAAACTAAGGCATACATTACAATAATATTCAATAAGATGTTCCTCTTTCGATTAAACATTATTAAGAATAAAATTACAACTAATACTAAAGTCCCTCCAATAAATTCAAGCAATTAAACAGTAGTCAAATCCATAAATAACAACCAAGTCACCAAATCATGTCAAACCCTAAGGTAAACTACTCCATAGATATGAAGAAAGCCATCACAATAGAGTTGCTAAATAAGAAAACATTAATCCAACGTTACAATATAAAGTTGTGTATTGAATTAGTAGAAGGAAGATAAAACCTTGTGTCTTGAAGCCTCCAATACTCTCCAAAAGCTCTCAAGGTCAAAATTCCCCTAAAAGTACTACGTTTGGTGTATTTATATCATGTAGAAATGGACCTAGACGAAACTACCCTTTCCAAGCTGAAGGGGGAAAATTGGACAACGAAAATACAGTGTTGCGTCGTGCTAGTGGAACTTTTTAGAGAGCAGATTTTTGTAAGACAAGCTATTTTGCACTGCGCCCTGCGCCTCGCGAAGTGCCATGCAGCGCGGTAGTATAAAATTCTTAGAGTAGTATTTTTTTCACTTTTTAATATTCAGACGTGATCCTTGAACCCCGAACACAATTTCGGCTTAATTTCTTTGGCTTTGACTCATACTTCAAAGCTCCAAATTACTCAATTTAGCTCCAAAATATCTTCTTAACTTGAAATCATCTCTTACAAGGCATAAAATACGTAATAAGTATAAATCATCATCATTTAAGCTCAAACACGAATAAAGTACAATAATTGGAGTGCAAAATACGACTAAAATATAGGTTTCTCGCCTACCATCACTACCACATACTTAAACCATCGCTCGTCCTCGAGCAATCAGATTACGCTTCACATGGAGATGAACTTTTCATCAAATAAAATCCCTAACCTATCATGTCAAAAATATTTAAAACAGATTAAGCACCATACCGTAATATCCCAGCCTCAAGACTCAACTCACAAGTGCCACGTATTTTTCAAAACCTGCTCCTTACTCTAATGCAGAGGCCAAAGTTGTGACATTTCCTTTGAAAATTATGTGCCCTCACAGAAACAATAAAGAGTAGTTCCACACACAATAAAGTTAAAAAACAATTAGGAATTCAAGACAAAAAGAATTCACTCACTCCCATAAATAAAAATTTTATGCCACATAAGACGTACCACAGGCTTGTCCGTAGTGTAATACTCTTCTAATTTGAGCTCATTCAGTCAAGGATCAAGTAGGACTTTAAACAGTTATAATGTAGGTCGCGGGACAAATAAGATGCATTTGGATATAGTGAATACAATTTCCTAATTATTTTAATATATATACACTCAAAGTTTTGAACAAACCTGCACACACAGAGTTCACAAACTCTGTTCCATTATCTGTTCTAATTACCTTTACTGTTCTATCAAATTGAGTTCTGACATAATTGAAGAAATATTGTATTGAACACACACATCAGACTTTTACTTTAGTAAAAACACCCAACTCATTCTAGAAAAGTCATCTACAATAGTCAAGAAGTACTTGTTTCCATCCAAAGTAGTTATTATGTAAGGGCCCCACAAGTTTACATATATAGATCAAAACAGTTACTACTTTGAATATTGCTTGTAGGAAAAAGGCATTCTAGCCTGCTTGGCACAAGGACAGACTGTGCACTTATTTATTCTATTTTTGATAGTTCCAAAATCTACTAGAAGTAACTTCTTAATAATATGTGTAGACACATGACCAAATCTTCTATGCCAGAAAACTACATCTGATTTATTAGCTTAAGTGGTTTCATTTCCTCTTTAGTTAGATCAACCATTTGGTTCCGTTCAGCTGTGTTAGTGTATAGTAGGTAGAGACCACCATCCTCTTTACCAATCCCCTTCACCTTCCCTATGAAGAGCTCCTGAAACACACAAAAATAAGAAAAGAATGTAGCTGAGCATTGCAATTCTTTGGTTAGCTTCGAGACTGACAGTAGGTTGTATTTTAAATGAGGAACATGAAACACATTTGTTATTATGTTACTTTCTAATATGGAATTGGATCCTGTATGAGTAACTACTGTAAGCCGGTAATATCACCATTTGGTAATAAGACCTTCTTTGGATTGCTTGTTTCAACTATTGTTCCTTTATCTAGTAAATTAATATCAGAAACTATATGATTGTAGCTCCTGTATCTATGATCCATTGACTAAGGCAATCAGAAACTAATAAGGCTGTATCAATAACTTCCACACTAGATGCTGAGGTAGTATTTAGCATATTGTTTTTGTTTAGCATGTGAAAAATCCCTTCATACTAGCTCTTTGTGAGAGCATAATTTTCCACTTGACTTGCAGAGTTGTCTATGTTCAGATTTACACTTTGAGAACAACTTCTCTTTTTGGTTTGTTCCTGTACATTTTATTTTGCCCATAATTGAACAAAGGCATTTGTTGATGATCTTGAACATGAGCAATGAATAAAATGACCACTTTCTGTTAGTAGACTGATACTGTAGGCTGCATTTGTACCAATATTTACTCTCTTTTTTTTCTTGAAATTTGCAGGATATCCTACAATCTTGTAATAATTTTCTTTACTATGGGCCATCATTTTGATAAATCACATTGTACATTGTAATTTCTTCTGAACCTTTGGTTCTAATTTTGATTATCTCCAGCTTTAGAGTATATAGCAACTTTATAGTTTCCCATTTGGTTTGCAGGATTAGACCCCAAGATTCATGTAGCTGCAGCAACAGATTTTTGACCCCCATCACTTACAATTAAGGCATACACCTGATTTATAGTGGGAATAGGACTTCTCATAAAACTATGGCTTCTAGCTTGAGAGTATGAATCAGTTAACCCCATTACGAATTGTTATAACTTAAATTTCTGCAAGTATATCACAAATTCTCCTGATCTTGGACAATTACACCCAGGTGTTGGCACTAAGGCCTTGAATTCTTCCCATAGATCGGAAAATTACTGACACAAAAGTTGTTCCTTGAGATAGAGTTGTTATTTCCTTATGCAGATTATAGGTTCTTGAACCATCGACTTTATTGAATCTTTCTTAGTTATCTTTTCAAACCACCTGAGCGCTTTATGCATACATGATTCCTCCAAGAAGTCCTTTAGCCACTGAATTCATGATCCAAGAAAGCACAATGACATTCACCTTTTCCCAATGATTCCACGTCGTTTCTGAAACTTTCTCTTTCTTGCATATACCATCAACCATGCCCAGTTTATTTCCTCCTAACAATGCCACTCGCATTAACCTAAATCAAGATAAGAAAAATTCTTAATTTAAGTCAATTAAAATGAGATGATATGGATACCACTCACATCAGCAGGAGATAAGAAAAGGGGATAAGTATAATCAATCCCAATAGCTTGGTTTCTAGAATCTTGATTCACATGTTTAATATTAATTTGAATTCCTAGATTTTTTCCAAATTGTTCATCACTAATTGTCAGTTCTTGCTAATTCAAGTTTACAGATGTGGTAACTACACCTTTGTAGAAGATAGAAAAGAGAGAATAGAAGCTAGAATTAGGATCGAGAAGCAAGCTAAAGTTTCGAGCTTGAAAGCTCCGATACCATGTTCTCGGGTTCGATAAGCAAGCTAAACTTTTTTTTTTCTTTTCCTTTCTCTTTTCTCTTCTTCATTACTCCAGTCACCACCAACAAACCGGAATAACAAAGATTCACTCATCTTTTTCTTTCTCTATTGCTACGCTTCTTTAAATGGCTATTATGGTAGAAGATTTTTGGATGGTGGCTATAATTGGTGATTGTGGGTGGCATAAAGATGATGGATGTTATATTTAACAGATGAGTGGTGATATATAATATGGCTATAACTATGTCTGCTAGGTTAGAAGAAGATTTTTCCGGTTAAAATTTCAATACCTTTATTTTTTGAGAGTTTAATTTGTGTAAGCTTTAAGGGTGCAAATAATTTTAGTTTAAAATAGTTTAGGGGGTAATAAAATCCCCACAAAGATAGAGTGTGTAGTTGAGAATCTGACTATAGGTGAGGAGGTTTATTTATGCATTTTTCCTTATTAAAAAAAAAATTAAAGACGTGTTAAGAATTATTTTTGCTTTGAAATTTCTTGGATGATCGTAATGATAAGAACATGAATTCCAAACTAATATAATCTAGGGCGACGACGCCACAGTTCAATTTACCGGTGCAGCAAAACCCATAAATTCGGCTCAGACCTTATATTTATGGTAAAACATTTAATAGTTATGAATAAATAACGTATCTTGAACCCAGTAATAGCCATAAATAAATAATATCCCCTCCGTTCACTTTTACTTGATGCGTTTTGATTTTTCACACTCCTTAAGAAATAATAAATGAAGTGCATAATTTACCTTGATACCCATATTAATTGATGTATATATTTTTTAATTTGAGAAAATAATTTGAAATGAGTAATAAATACTGTGGATATAATCGGGAAAAAAATTATCTTCTCTTGATATGCGTAAAGTTTCAAGTAAAAATAAAAATTTATTTTTAGTATACATGTCAAGTAAAAGTGAACGTAGGGAGCATTATTTATGTCTATTAAAGGAAATGTACTAGTCTTGCTTGGGAAGTGCGTAATTGTTTGCATTTTGCACCCTTATGGTATATATATTCTGTTTTGTGATTGTTAAACAATCTATCCCCTAATCTCTTTTTTCTTTTTAATTTATAAAATCATAAGTTCTTCTAGTTATTGTACTAAGGTGTGTCCCTTTGGAGATTTCTACCCGAGTTTGTTTTCTTCCTTGTTTTATGGTTGAAACTTTATGTGAGGATAGGCTGTTATTTTCCTACTATCTTCCCGTAAGATTATGTTGCACCTCGTTGAAGCTGATCGTTCGCCTTCCATCTCTGACTTCTGAGAGACGAAACAAAGAAAAAATAAGTAATTCTTACGTAAATTTGTTACCTAACATATGGATGAGGTTACGTTGCCACCTACTACCATTTGGATTGCACTTGAAACCTAAAAAAAATGAAAGGTGAAAGTTCCAATTTTGGGATCTAAAAAGGTGAAGTATAAAATAAAGTATGTAAAGTAAATAAACTGAAGACATACAGAGAGATTAATATATTATTTAATTTTAAATTGATGTACATAGTGAACCGAAATATCTTCTATTTATAGAAGAAAGGAAGCTGCTACTGCAAGCTACTGTGTAAGCTGCTTGTTAGTTGCTTGTAAGCTACTACTGCAAGATGCGTGTAAGTTGCTTGTAAGCTGCTGCTGTACCAGTTATAGATAATCTTCTATCGAGTAATATTTATCCATAACGGAGTACCGAAATGTTAAGCTTCTTCAAGAGCCTTATTTATAATAGAGTACCAAATAAATAAATATATTTACGGCAGAGTCCATATGGATAAGTTTCTTCAGGAAGTTTATTTACAACAGAGTATTAAATGGACAACCATAATATAATATTTATTTATAACATTCCCCCTTGGATGTTCATTAAAATATAATGTGCCTAGTTAAAACCTTAATATGGAAAATCCCGTGGAAAAAAATTCAGTGAAGGAAAAAGAGTATACATATTTAGTAATATGCATTACTGGTTGCCTCGTTAAAAACCTTATAAGGAAAAATGAGTATATCGCGTATTTTATTCCCCCTCATGAAAACCTTGTTTCAAATATTTGAGTCTCCATATTTCAATCTTGTATACCATCTTTTCAAAAGTTGAAGTTGGCAAAGATTTAGTGAATAAATATGTCAAATTGTCACTTGAAAGGATTTGGTGCACATCAATGTCATCATTTTTCTGAAGATCGTGTGTTTAGAATAATTTTGGTGAAATGTGTTTCGTTCTATCTCCTTTTATAAATCTTCCCTTCAATTAGGCTATGCATACATCATTGTCTTCGTATAAAATTTTGGGTCTTTTCTCACATTCCAAACCATATTTTTCTCGAATAAAATAAATTATTGATCTCAACCATACCCGTTCCCTACTTGTTTCATGAATAGCTATTATCTTAGCATGATTTGAAGAAGTAGCAATAATAGATTGCCTTGTGGAGCGCCATGATATGACTGTACCTCCATATGTAAATACGTACTCGATTTGAGATCGAACTTTATGGCGATCAGATAAATAACCTGCATCTGCATAACCAACACGATCTGCACTATCTTTGTTAGCATAAAACAAACCCATATCAAGAGTTCCCTTTAAATATCACAATATATGCTTAATTTTGTTCCACTGTCTCAGTGTAGGAGAAGAACTATATCTTGCTAGTAATTAATAGAAAATGCTATGTCATGCCTTGTGGTATTACCAAGATACATTAGTGCACCAATTGCACTAAGATAGGGTATTTCGGGACCAAGAAGTTCTTCATCCTCTTCTGGAGGTCGGAACAAATCCTTATTCACTTGTAACGACCCGACCGGTCGTTTCATGAGTTGTAGCCCCATTTTCCCTAATTGTTTTCTCCTTTTGTGTTCTACAGTTGTATTATGACGTATTGTGTTAGTTGGTTCGGGTCCCGAGTGATTTCGGAGTGAATTGAGACACTTAGTCTCTTATTTGAAAGCTTAAGTTGGAAAAGTTGACCAGATGTTGACTTATATGTAAACGACCTCAGATTTGAATTTTGATTGTTCGTTATCCCCGTTAGGTGATTTGGACTTAGGAGCGCGTCCAGATTGTGATTTGGAGGCCTGTAGTAGATTTAGGATTGAATTGCCAAAAGTTAAAATTCTGAGAAGTTTGACCGGGAGTGGACTTTTTGATATCGGGGTCGAATTGGATTTTTGGAAGTTGGACTAGGTCTGTGGTGTCATTTATGACTTTTGTGTAAAATTTGGGGCCAATCGAACGTGATTTTATAGGTTTCGGCATCGATTGTAGAAGTTTGAGGTTTCAAGTTCGTTAAGCTTGAATTGGTGTGCGATTCATGTTTTTGTTATTGTTTGATGTGATATGAGGGATCTATTGAGTTTGTATGGTATTTTAGGACTTGATGTTGCCTTTAGTGGAGGTCTCAGGGGCCTCGGGTGTGTTTAGGAGTGAGTTTTGAGCGAGTTCGGACATTTCGGCACTCTGATATTATTCTAGTACTTTTGGAAGTGCGGACCGCATATTTTGTAGTGTTGAGGTGAAGGAGAAGTGTGGACCGCACATAAAAGTTCGGACTGCAATAGAAATATGCGGACCTAAGAGGAGGAGTGCGGACCACACAATACTGCATGCGGCCGCACTCCAGGGAGTTTTGCAGATACACTGGTCCGATTTCGGAAGCTTGTATCTTTTGAACTGCATGACATTTGAGATGATTCAAAGAGAAAAGTGTAGATCTCCGTGTCTAGTTTCCATAAAGGTGAAGAAGTCATCATTTGTACATCCGTAGAGAAAGTTATGGCCAAAATACTAAAGCCTGTCAGTGCAGCCACCAAAAGGTGCGGCCGCACCATTTTTGTGCGGCCTGTCAGTGCAGCCACCAAAAGGTGCGGCCGCACCATTTTTGTGCGATCGCATGAGCTGCTATGTGTGGCCGCACATGGAATTCTGCTGACCGTACAATGGGAGTTCATAGGATGTACTATGTTAACGAGGTTTAGGGCATTATTACACATTTTGGACCTTGGGAGCTCGGTTTGTGACGATGTTTTGTGGATTTTTCAAGAAATTCATTGGGGTAAGTGATTCTAACCTGGATTTGGTTAATATACATGAATATATCATTGATTTTATTATCCGATTATTAATTTGAGATGGAAATTTGGGGGAAATTGTAGAAATTTTATAAAATAAATTTTTGGGATTTGAATGTCGATTCGAAGTCGAATTTCAGTGAAACTAGTGTGATTGGACTTATAATTAAATGGGTTATTAGATTTTGTGACTTTTGTCGGATTTTGAGATATGGGCTCGGGGCCCGACTTTTGAGTTGACTTCTTTTCTTTTGACCTAAAGCTTAGTATTTTCTTATGGAATTGATTCCTTTAGCTCGTGTTGATTGTGTCGAATTGTTTGTGGCTGGATTCGAAGCATTCAGAGGCCGATTCGAGAGGCAAGGGCATTGCGGACTAGAGATTTTCTCGGATTGAGGTAGGTAACAGTTGTAAATCTTGTCTTGAGGGTATGAAACCCAGATTTAGTGTCATGTGATTATTTTAGAGGTGACGCACATGTTAGGTGATAGGAGTGTGGGCGTGCACCGAGGGGATTGTGACTTGGTCCGTACCGTAGAAACTGTAAAGTTGAACAACTTGTTGTTAGCTATGTGCTCCCTACGTGTTGCAGAAAGATTGACTGTAAATCATGCTAGTTACCATGTTTAGGCTTTATGCCGGTATTATTGGGACCCTTAGTGGTCATTTCTTGCCGTCATCTCATGGTTTTCATTTATATTCTGTACTCAGTCATGTTCATGCATTTTTATATCATAACTCAGTCTATGTTATTCTATTGATGCACCATGTTAGTGTTGTTTGGGCTGATTTTCCTGACTTTTTAGAGCCCGAGAGATTGGAGAGATTGATTACTGAGTGAGGCCGATGGTTGCACTCCGCAACATCTTTCATTGATTCTTCCATGATTGACATTGATATAGTGCTTGGTCTGAAGGAGCCTCTCTAGAGTCTGTACACACTCCCAGTAAGTGCGGGTACCTATTGAGTGCGAGTGCCGAGTGTTGAGCGATTTTGAGGATGAGTGACTGTGAGGTTTGAGTGATTGGGATGACTGAGTGATGATTGCCCGAGGGACAGTATATGATTTCATTATTGATGGACATAATTGCCTTATATCCTTGCTTTGAGAACTGTTGAAAGATATTTATTTGACTTTACTTGAACTTGACTTAAACAAACTGATTTGATTTAAACTTTGGATTTAAAGCATGCCTACACTTTACTGAATTTTATGAAATGAACTGTATTTACATAGCTCGAAACTACTTCTTAGTTCCTTATTTATTTCTGTTACTTACTGAGTTGGTGTACTCATGTTACCCCCTACGCCTCATGTGCAGATCCAGGAGTAGTTGGTCGCGGAGAGTGCTGATAGCCCTCGTAGCTAGTTATTGGAGATAGCGAGGTAGCTGCCCGGTATTCGCAGCCTTGCTTTATTCTTCCTTATCTTTTCTTGAGTTGTATTTTGGATTTCAGACTATGTTAGTCTTGTTACTGTCGGACCAGTTATATAAAATGCTCATGAGTTAGTGACACCTTGATGTTTGGGGCTATCTTTCCGCATTTTTATATTGAGTTTAAATCTTAGTTCTTTTATGAAAATCCTATTATAAAAAGGTTTTGGCTTATCAATTAATGAATTATTGAAGTATTTTGAAAGTCGGCTGGACTAGTACCATCGATAAGCACCATCACGATAGGTCAGGGTTTGGGTCGTGAAATCACTTCAAGTGATCGAACAACTATTGGTGTACTTAATGGGTGTGCTTTGTCCATGTAAAAGCGTTTTAAGACCCTTTTGTATAGGTAGATTGATGGATAAAGATCCCGTTTGCTAAATGTTCAATTTGCAGACCAAGACAAACTTTTGTCTTTCCAAGATCTTTCATTTCAAATTCTTTCTTAAGATATTCAATTATCTTCTAGAGCTCTTCTGAAGTTCCAAAAAGATTTATGTCATCAACATAAACAACAAGTATACCAACTTCTAATGCCATTTTCTTTATAAAAATACACGAACAAATAACATCATTTATGTAACCTTCTTTTAGCAAATATTCACTGAGACAATTATATCACATGCGCCAAGATTAATTTAAACCATACAAAGATCTTTATAATTTAATTGAGTATATTTCTCAAGACTTTGAATTATATGCTTCAGGCATTTTAAATCCTTCAGGGATCTTCATATAGACTTAATCAAATGAGTCATATAGGTTATGCCTTTCATTTAAATGACATGACATCTTCAGGTGTCTGAACTACAGGTTCGATCCTCACAATCTTTTACAATATTGTCCACTATATTGCATCAGAGCCTAGGTTACATAGGTCTCACGAGTTATGAACATGTTTAGTAGAGTCGTGAGGATCGGTATGGAGACGTCTGTACTTATCTTCGAGAGGCTGTAGAACCCTTAGGAAACTTCATATTCTTGAGTTATTATCGTCTGAATATATTGATATTGGTAACTAAACTTCTATTATTCTATCCTCTCACAGATGGTGAGGACGCGTGATACTGGACATGATGGACAGCCACTAGTGCCACCAGTCAGGGCCGTGAGAGGTCGAGGGCGTGGTAGAGGCCGTGGTAGGGGTGTAGCCCGCACAACAGCTAGGGCAACACCTGCAAATCCACCAGTTCCTCAGTTTAAGATCAGGTCCCAGTTGTGGATGCACCAACGGGACCAGCTCAGACCCCGGCTGTGCCCTTCGTGATCCCAGGTCTTCAGGAGACCTTAGCTCAAATTCTGACTATATGCACCAGTCTTGCTCAGGAGGTCTATGTTTCTACAGCAGCAACCACCTCCCAATTCGGGGGAAGTACTCAGACTCCCGCCACTCGTAGTCTAGAGCAGGTGGTATAGGGACTCCAGACACCGGAGGCACCACTAGCCCAGCCGATTGCACCTGCTCAGGACTAAGTGGTTCTAGTCATGCCCGATGATGAGAAGCGTAGGTTGGAGAGGTTTGGGAAGCTCCAACCTCCGAATTTCAGCGGTGCAGAGGGCGAGGATGTCCAGGGTTTGTTGGATAAGTGTCAGAGAATTCTCCGTACAACAGGTATTCTGGAGACCAGTAGGGTCTCGTTCACTACATTTCAGTTTACTAGAGCTGCCTTCACTTGGTGGGAGGCTTATGCGAGGCATAGGCCGATTGGTACAGTGCCATTTACATGGCAGCAACTCTCTTTTCTCTTCTTGGAGAAGTATGTGCTGCAGTCTCATATAGAGGAGTTGCACAGGCAGTTTGAGAGGTTGGGTTAGAATGACATGACTGTGATGCAGTACGAGATGAGATTTTCTGAGTTAGCCTGTCATACTGTATGGTTTGTTTCCACAAACAGGGAGAGGATTAGGAGGTTCATTGATGGCCTCACATTTTAGTTGCGGATGCTTATGACGAGAAAGAGAGTGTCTGGTGCTACCTTTGATGAGATTGTTGACATTGCTCGGGAGATAGAGTCAGTCCGCAGCTAGGAGCGGGTTGAGAGGCAGGCTAAGAGGTCTCGTGGTTCAGATAGCTTTGGTGGTGTTCCTTCTGGGGTTAGTTTCACCACGACAGAGGTCGTCCTTACATGCATGCTCAAACGGCCCGCCCAGTTCACCGTGGTGCATCATGTGGCCACGGTTCTCATAGTTCTTATCAGGGCCACCCATCACTCAGTTACCTTCCAGCCTAGGGTTCATCTCGTGATCCATCGGTTTAGGGCTCCTCTATGCCAGGTTCTTCTACCAGTTATCTCGGTGCTCAGGGCTCTCTTCAATCCCCATCACCACCACCAGGGAGTTGTTTTGAGTGTGGGGAGTTTGGGCATGTATAGAGCAGTGTCCTCATCGTCACGAAGGTTCAGCACAATGGAGGAGTCAGGCTGCATCTTCAAAACCAGTCACTTCACCACCCGCCCAGCCAGCTCAGGGTGGAGGTTAGTCAGCTAGGGGTCGCCCTAGAGGGGGAGGCCAATCAGGTGGCAGTCAGGCCTATTTCTATGCACTTCCTGCTAGACCAGATGCCATTGCTTAAGGCATAGTGATCACTTTTATTATCTCCGTATGGCATCGAGATGCTTCTGTATTATTTGACCATGGTTCTACCTATTCATATGTGTCGTCATATTTTTCTCATTATCTGGACATACTCCGTGAGTCTCTAGTTTTATATGTCCATGTATCTTCATCGGTGGGCGATACTATTATTGTAAACCATGTATACCTGTCATGTGTGGTGACTATTATGGGATTAGAGACTAGAGTTGATCTGTTTCTACTCAGTATGGTTGACTTTGATGTGATATTTGTCATGGATTGTTTATCTCTGTGTCATGCTATTCTATACTTCTATGCCAAGATGGTGATGTTGAATATGTCGGGGTTTCCACAGATTGAGTGGCGAGGTTCATTGGATTATGTCCCTAGTAGAGTGATTACATTCTTGAAGGCATAGAGAAGGGTTGTCTTTCTTATTTGGCCTTTGTGAGGGATGTCAGTGCAGAGACTCCTACTATTGATTCAGTTCCGGTGGTGTGAGATTTTTTGAATGTGTTTCCTATAGACCTGCTAGGCATGGTGCCATATAGGGATATCAACTTCAACATTGATTTGGTGCCGGGCACTCAGCCCATTTCTATTCCATCGTATCGTAGGGCACTGACGCAATTAAAGTAATTGAAGGAGCAACTTCAGGAACTCCTTAATAAGGGGTTTATTCGGCCTAGTGTGTCAACTTGGGGTGCACCAGTTCTATTTGTGAAGAAGAAGGATCGCACTATGAGAATGTGCATTGATTACAGGAAATTGAACAAAGTCACAATCAAGAACAAGTATCATCTGCCTCGTATTGATAATTTATTTGACCAGCTTCAGGGAGTGAGGGTGTTCTCCAAGATTGATTTGAGGTCAGTGTATCACCAGTTGAAGATCAGGGACTCATACATTCTTAAGACAACTTTCAGGACCCGTCACTACTATAAAATCCAGTTTTAGCGATAAGTAAATTTTGTAGCTAAACAAAAAAAATCCGTCGCTAATCTCATTCAGTAACGGATTAGCGACGATGTTCGTAGCTAATTCTAATTTTTTTGTAGTGTGTTATGGTCATTATGAGTTCTTCGTGATATCTTTTGGGCTGACCAACGCCCTAACAATGTTCATGCATCTAATGAACAGTGTGTTCCAGCCTTATCTTGACTCGTTTGTTATTGTATTCATTGATGATATCTTGATGTACTCTCGTATCCAGGAAGAGCATGCCCAACATTTGCGGATTGTATTGCAGCGTTTGAGGCAGGAGAAACTTTATGCTAAGCTCTCCAAGTGTGAGTTTTGGCTCATTTCAGTGGTATTTTTGGGGAACGTGGTGTCTAGTGAGCGTATTCAGGTAGATCCGAAGAAGATAGAGGCGGTTCAGAGTTGGCCCAGACCATCCTTAGCTATAGAAATTCGGAGCTTTCTTGGATTGGCTGGATATTACCGTCGATTTGTGCAGGGTTTCTCGTCGATTGCATCTCTCTTGACCAAATTGACCCAAAAGGTTGCTTCTTTCAGGTGGTCGGATGAGTGTGAGGCGAGCTTTCAATTGCTCAAGACTAACTTGACCACAACTCCAATTCTAGTTCTACCATCAACTTCTGGTTCTTATAAGTATATTGTGATGCTTCTCGGATCAGTATTGGGTGTGTTTTGATGTAGCGGTGTAGCGTGATTGCTTATGCTTCACGTCAATTGAAGCCTCATAAGAAAAACTACCCTGTCTATGAATTGGAGTTGGCTGCCATTGTTCACACGTTGAAGATTTGGAGGCACTATCTCTGTGGTGTGTCTTGTGATGTGTTTACTGATAATCATAGATTCCAGCACTTGTTCAAACAAAAGGATCTCAACTTGAGGTAGCGGAGATGGTTGGAGCTATTTAAGGACTATGATATTACTGTTCTGAATCACCCGGGGAAGGACAATGTGGTGGCCGATGACTTGAGCAGAAAGGTAGTGAGTATAGGCAGTCTTGTATTCATTCCTGTTGGGGAGAGACCTCTTGCAGTCAATGTTCAGGCTTTGGCCAACCAGTTAGTGAGATTGGATATTTTTTAGCCAAGTTGGGTTCTAGCTTGTGTGGTTTCTTGGTCTTCCTTGTTCGACTGCATCAGAGAGCGCCAATATGATGATCTTCATTTTCTTGTCCTCAAGGATAGGGTTCATCAAGGTGAAGCCAGAGATGTGACTATTTGGGACGATGGGGGTATTGAGGATGCAGGGCCGGATATGTGATCCCAATGCAGATGGGCTACGAGAGTTGATTCTTGAGGAGGCCCACAACTCGCAGTATTCTATCCATCCGGGTGCAGCGAAGATGTACCATGATTTGAGACAGCACTACTGGTGGAGGAGAATGAAGAAAGACATAGTTGGTTTGGTAGCTTGGTGTCTCAACTATCATTAGTTGAAATAGGAGCATCAGAGACCAGGTGGATTGGTTTAGAGGATAGATATTCTAGATTGGAAGTAAGAGCGGATCACCATGAACTTTGTAGTTGGGCTTCCCCGGACTCTGAGGAAGTCCGATGCTATTTGGGTGATTATAGATCGGCTGACCAAGTCCGCGCACTTCATCCCTATGTGTACTACCTATTCTTCAGAATGATTGACTGAGATTTACATTAGAGAAATTGTTCGCCTTCATGGGGTGCCAGTTTCCATCATTTCAGACAGAGGCATGCAGTTTACATCGTAGTTTTGGATGGTCGTATAGTGAGATTTGGCATTCAGGTTGAGTTGAGCATAGTATTTCACCCTGATACGGACGGACAATCCGAGAGCACTATTCAGATATTCGAGGACATGCTACATGCTTGTGTAATTGATTTTGGAGGTTCATGAGACCAATTTCTACCACTCGCGGAGTTTGCTTACAACAATAGTTATCAGTCAAGCATTCAGATGGCTTCGTATGAGGTTTTATATGGGAGGCAGTGTAGATCTCCAATAGGTTGTTTTGAGCCGGGCGATGCTAGGCTATTGAGTACTAACTTAGTACATGATGCTTTGGAGAAGGTGAAGATAATTCAGGAGTGGCTTCGCACAGCGCAGTCGAGGAAAAAGAGTTATACTTGATGTTCTAAACGTCAATACCACACAAGAGGGGGG